>VXAY01006844.1:616047-646705 GCA_013399855.1 Oxyruncus cristatus | reverse complement strand
AAGGAGCTGGGGGAAGGAGGGAGGGGGAAGGCGGCGGCCGGGGTTGTCTCCCGAGGGGCCGCCCCGCGGAGCCCTGCGAGCGGTCAGGCGGTGTCACCTCAGAGGTGACACCCCGCGCTCACGGGGGGGGATAACGGCGTCCTCGAGTGCCGCCCTTAATGCGGGGCTGAGCTCCTTGCAGCCCTTCTGAATCACGGGTGGGTTCTTCGGTTCAGAGCCATTTCCTTCCTGGGTAGGCTGGAGGTGGCACTGGTGCTTGCCTTGTACGTGTCTTGTTGCTGAGCAACGTGAAAGTGCTAAAATTACTTGATTCCGAGTGATTCATTATAGCAGCAAATATCACAAGTAGAAAGGTCATGCGTTTTCATTACCTTTGCAGACAAATCCTAATTGGGAAGAAGGGAATGAAAGGCTCTATCTGCTGTTGTACTCTAATTGGGGTAGTTGGCTGTGAGGAGAGCTTCGAAGTAACTCCTGTTTCATGTAATTCTTTCTCATCTAGCTAAACATCCAGAGATAAAAGCATTGATGAAACCAGACTACAACCTGATCTGGGTGGTTGTGCTGATGGTTCTGGCGCAGTTGACTGCATTTTATCTAGTTAAAGACTTGGATTGGAAATGGGTAGTCTTCTGGGCATACGTTTTTGGAAGCTGTATTAGCCACTCCATGACTCTGGCTATTCATGAGATCTCTCACAACAGTGCCTTTGGCAACAGCAAAGCCATGTGGAATCGATGGTTTGGAATATTTGCCAACCTCCCTCTTGGTCTCCCGTATTCCATATCCTTTAAGAGATACCACATGGATCATCATCGTTACTTGGGAGGTGATGGAATTGATGTGGACATTCCTACCAACTTTGAAGGATGGTTTTTCTGCACCCCTTTTAGGAAGTTCATGTGGATTGTTCTTCAGCCTTTTTTCTACGCAATTAGACCTCTCTGCATCAATCCCAAACCCATTTCTCGACTTGAAGTAATCAATTTGTTGGCTCAGCTTTCCTTTGATGTTGTGATATATTATTTATGGGGAGGCAAATCCATTTTCTACATGCTCGCTGGTTCAGTACTTGGACTTGGGTTGCACCCAATTTCAGGACACTTCATAGCTGAACATTACATGTTTTTAAAAGGACATGAGACCTATTCCTACTATGGGCCACTTAATTTGCTCACTTTTAATGTTGGCTATCACAACGAACATCATGACTTCCCCAATATTCCTGGCAAGAGCCTTCCATTGGTAAGTTTACTTCCAAGGTTATTACTTTTTCTTAAATTAAGCCCTACTTTAACTTGAAAATTAGCTAGAACTCTGACAGAAGAATGGAGGATGGGAGATCAAAAAAAACAAACCAACAAACAACAAATAACCAAACAAAAAACATAACATGAGTGATAAAGGAGGTAATTACTTAGCATTTTAGTGGTATCTTGTACAAGTTTCCGGACTAGTGACTGCCTCTTCCATAAAAGGAGAGGGGAGGAAAAGCATGTCTTATGCTTTACACTAACTTTAGCTTCCTGTAATTACAACCTGTCTTCTGATTTCTTCAGTTTGTAAGTATGCAGAAAGCTAGTTGCAAATAACTTTGGATATTTGTTGTCTCTGCAGCCTTAAGGACAGGGTTGTAATGTGTGCTTATGCTTCAGTTTCTGCTATCAGTGACATTTTCTGTTGGGGGAAAAGAGAGGGTTTGAGATGATGTTAATGTTTGTGGTACTGTTGACAAATGTTTAATAACTTTCCAGTCTGGAGCACCTCAGTTTCTTCTGGTAAGAGCCTTTGAACCCTAAATAAGTATCAGCTGTGCATTGACAGAATTAAGGATTCTGTGCCAGGACTTAGACCTGTCATGTCTGCATGAGTAGCAGAGGTGAAGTTTCTTCTCACTTCAGTCTTTGCTTCTTACAGGCAGGAGTTTCATTCTCATTGTATATGTGTTTCCCAATCAGAGCACAAGCTTCAGGGGACATTAAATTTGCACTTGGACAGCAGCTGTGGTGTTGGTCTTGTGGCTTTGTTATAAGATCTTAGTATTGCTAAGTGCAATAAGCGTGCCTCTTTGGTGGAGCCTAACTTTTTATTTCTGTTGTCAGTGGTGGAACTGTAGGTGAAAGAAGTATGCCAGCACTCTTAGCAGGGCAGGTAGATCATGTAATTGGTTTTTTGAGGCTTTGTGTGTTTCTTGTTTTTAATGACAGATGATTGCTCTTATTCATAGATTTCATCTTTCAAACACAGCAAAAGTTGCTTTAAGTCACCTTTTATACCTAGGTCTGTGCTGGTGAACCAGCATTCCACTTCTTGCAGAGGTATTCAGGTATAAGCAGGCATGAATTTTTTTCAAGTCTTTAATTCTAGGGGTAAATACCCAGTTCTGCTGCAGGACTTGTAATCCACAGCTCTGGTAAGAAAACAAAGCCTTCTTTTAGAACAGTGTAATGAATCTGATTGGACTGGACTCTGCTATGCTGTGTGCTACGATCCCTGAAGTCCTGAACACTTGATTCCTCAGCACTGGTGAGCCGAGGATTGTTATTGTTGAGTACAAGTGTAGATGCACTATTCTAGAGGTGTGATGATGAATCAAAAGGATCTTTGGCTTCAAACCAGGCATGTAAATATCTTGGGCTTGTTTGTTGCTTACACAGATTAATATTATTGTTCTGACTAAAGCTGTGGAATTTTGTGAGAAATCCTTTTTGTTCAGGTTTTTAAGGCTTCAGATGCTTGGCCTTAAATATCAGTAAGGACACCTAACTGAACTTGCTGCTCTCAGTTTAAAATAGCGGTCTAGTCAGCATGTACAGCTGAGAACAGTCTTTGGAAGCAGTTTATATTCTTTCTTTGAAGTCTGTTTCCATAAAGCTGTTCCTCTGAAATAGAATGTTGGGGTTTTTTTTCTTCTGAATGCTGAGGTTTGAAACTACATGTAAAAATAACTATTAAACATCTCTTCCTAGAACTCATAACATCTTTGTCTACTGGTACTTTTATACCTGTGAGTCACTCACTTTCAGTAGCAATCAAACCACTTCCTTTTGAGAGCTTTATCATCCCGTGGGTAGCACAGCAAAGGGACTTTGGAGTGCCACTGGAGTTTGTTCTGGTTATCTTCAAAAGCTGCACATGAAGTTTATGTAACAACCAGGCAATTGCTTTTTCCTTCAAGAAATGTTCACACTGTGGCACTAGTGGCCCTTCCTGCATAATCTAACCTATGAAATGAAAGTGCAAATTGTCACCTCAATGTGTAACCTAATGCACAGCAAAGTTGTCACAATTTGTGCTAATATAACCGGTAAATAAACCTCATATCTCTTCTTCAGGTGAAGAAAATAGCGGCTGAATACTATGACAACCTGCCACAATATAACTCTTGGATAAAAGTACTATATGACTTCGTGACGGATGACACAATCAGCCCATATTCACGCATGAAAAGGCAATTAAAGGGTGAAGTGAAGCAAGATTAAACTTCTGGCAACCAAAAAACTTTGAAATGTCTGCTTGCTTTAAAGTGGCTGGTATAAAGGTCTCTTGCTAAAGCTGTTCACCTGTGTCCTGAATTAAGATGTACAGCAACATAGCAATGCATCCTTAAGGACTTTGTAGCAGACTCCTACCAGCTATAACATTCCTCACAGTCCTCCGATTTGTTGGTTTAATGTGTCTCTGTTTGCCTAAGGATCAGTGTTACATGCATAATGCAAAATCACTTTGTTACAGAATTTACTTTGGTAGGTGTTAAATCTATATAAAATATGTCTGACTCATAATATTTTAAAAGTTCTCAACGTAGTATACTGCCCTCAACATGCTATTTAGGTGACTAGTTTTAAAAGGCTGTACTTACCTGTTAATTCTGAACTAACATAACTTGTTAACTTAAACCTTCTGTTGAGAATGTTTCCAAACTTATGGTCGGAAGAGCTAAATTTGCACAGAAATGTTAAGTCTGCTTTTGTTTAAGTATGTAATGTCATCTGAAGCATTGCTTTAAAGTGTTACCTTTTCTACTTAAAGTACCCTAAAGGAGCAATCTATCAGAATGAAACCAGTATCCTCGAGATGGCTTCTGTGACTTCTTTGTTTAAAAAAAAAAGAAAAAAAAGTGGGGAATTCGAGGGTATTGCCAACTCTGTGGTCCCACCTACTGCCTGAGCTGCTTATGTTGGCATATAGCGTGAGCAGGTGGCATTAAGGAAACTTAAAATAACTGTGATTTGGGTTTTCACTTTGGAAAAATCCTTACACTTTGAGGTTTTTCTGATCTTCAAAGAAAAATGATTTGTTTAATACTATGGTTTTAAATGCCATAAATATTTACACTCATTTGGAAATCTGGCTTGTATGGAAAATAGAAGAGATTGAGACAGATATTGGTCTGGCAAACAAGGCTTGCTACAACCACTAACAATTCTACCTATTAAGCATATTAGTAATTTATGTACACAGAAAGGTGTTGTTAAATAATCTTGTTTGTTTTTTCCCTGCTACACCTACAGTACCCTCCATAAATACTTGTCTTTCTTACTTATTAAAATGTGGTGAGAGGTGGTGATATCAAATTTCCTGCTTAAGAAGTTTTTAATTGGGAACAGAGGATGGATAGCCTTGCTGAAAACTGAAGAATCTCTCCATACCTCAGCACAGTAGATTTGCCTTCTAAAACCATCTAATGGTTTTCAGCAGTCAAAGGTTGCTACAAATCACCCTTAAATCTCAAATGGTCGTTCTGTGGTATGTTCTTCACTAACCTGAAAGATGGAATCTGAAGAAGGTGGAATTTTTAACTGCTGATCTGCTGCAAGTAACTTGCAAGATGCCTTCAACTCCTGCATTTTGGTGTGGGTTTTTTAAGGTGTTCGTTTGTTTTTTGTGAGGTTTCTTCTTTTGATTTTTTTTAATTTTTTTTTGGAAGAAGGTGAGTGCCTGAAAAAAATGTGTTGGTACATCTTAATCCCTGTTTGGTTGTGGTCCTGTTCTTTAATGTGTGTTTTGTGTAAGTATGGGCCCTTACCTGTGGCTAAGCAATAGAAATGGAATGAAAGTATGCCAACCACTTCCAGAGTGACTTCCTTATGCCAGGAACACGAGAGCTAGCTGGAATATTGCTCAGGGTAGAGTGTAATGTCAAAATATACTTTGTCCAAAATTTTTACATGTAATTAAAAAGCAAAGATTAAAGTAATACTGGGTGAATTATTGATTGGTCCCCTTATGCTGAAAGACTTAAGCTTTAGAGAAATTTGGTATTTTTCAAGCAGATTCAAGACTTGTTTTATTGGCATAGATAAACTGTAAAGAATTGCTGCCTTTACTCAGGAAAACTGACTTTAGTAGAAATACTTGTATAGGCTTAACAAGTTGCAAACTGGATTCTTTTTAAGCCCCTTAGTTAACTTCAGCCTTTTCTTCTTAAATTATGTTGATGACTTATCATAGGTGGCTGAAGGATGGAAAGTGTCTCCAAAAAGTTTTATGGCTTAAGTTAAGAAATTCAGATATCCTACATGAACATTTAAGATAACCAGAGTTCAGAGTCAAAATTTTGTAGTTACTTAGTTACCTATGTCATGGAATCACTGGTGCTCCTTTCTGTTCCCCCAGTGGGGGGTGTGCAAGTGTAAATTCCTGCTTTTAATCAGGACTGACTGAAGTTGCCATGTCTCTTGTTTAAAATTGCAAATGTTGCTTTAAGGTGTTCTGACTGTGCTCTTCCCTTCCAACTCCAATTATAAACACATTATTTTTTCACTTCAAGAGGTGCAGAATAGTGGGGAACTTTGAGAGAGATATCTATACTTGCCTTAATCTTTCTGAAACATCTGCTAATGGCTACCTATTGGAGAACGCTTACTGGATTAGGTTAATCTGAGCCAGTGAGACTTAAATTTGGACCTAAATAATGGTCCAATTCTTGCAAGCATTGGTAAATACCATTCTTGGGCATATAATTCCCGTGTAATATGCAAGAGGCCTTGGCATCCAACTTCAATAGTAAGGATTTTGCCAAAAGCAGATCATCTGAAAGTTAACCTATACTGCAGCATAGTTTCATCCCTAAAAAACAGATTTAGAGGCATTTCTGAACCACTGGTGAAAGTAATTAAGAACGGCTGGGCTACATGATTTGTGTTTGATATATTCTAAAAGTACAACTAGTTGTATCCAGTAATACTTAAATGTGGTGTTTACTCCAACGGCATGGCACAGAACTAAGAAACATTAACATTTTTTTCAAAATATACATATACCATCAGTTATTGTTTTTTAAGGAAATAGTTTTCATTAAAGCAATTAAAATATATAACGTAGAAACAGGTTAGTATAATTCTTGAAACATTTTATCTGAAAGTTGGAGGGAGCCTTGACTAACGGATGAAGAACAAATTAAACCTAAAGAGCAGTAAGAATGCTGACAATTAACCCAATTATAATTTTTTCTAAATCTGTTCAGCTGGACTGAGTTAAGTTTGGTGTTTCTACTTGCTTGTTAGGGTTTGTTCCTTTCTGTGTAACTAAAGCATCTCAGTTTGGCGAACATCTTCTGTATATGAAATCGGCCAGGAGTTTAACTGTCATCCAAGTATTTTAGCTGCAGTTAAATTGTGCAGAGCCCTGAATCCCCTCCAGGGCTTTCAGAGTAACTTGCAGTTTTCAGAATAAACTTCCTTGCGTGGCTTTTAACACTCCTTGCCCCCAATTATTTGAAGTTGCTTAAGTGGAATAAGTTATGCATCCTGGAATCTGATTGTACTAGGCATTGGTTTTCCCACAGGACAGGCGTGGGCATATTCCTCTTTCAAAAACAACTCTTGCCTCTGGCATTCTTGTTTGGCTGTTGAACCTGTCTGCTCTGCAACAGTGGCCAATTAACATGTGCTAAATGGGCCCATCTCTCTGGTTGCAGATCTCTGTGCTTTCAGATCCTTGGCAAGACTTCCCACCTGACACCAGAGGTCAGTTGAAAACTAGTTACGACTTCTAATGTTGTTCTGGTGAAGTCTTTAAATGTAGCTGGTGAGCACATAACACATACTCGAAGTCTGTAACTGTTGTGAAATGTATTTGTTCTAAGTGAGTGGCCACTGTCAGATGATGAAGTCTGGTTCACCTCTGCCTCCTTGACTTTTATTCCTTGTATCAGGTGAAGAGGCATGTCACAGGAGAGCTTAAAGCTGTTCATTCCTTATTTAGTGTTCAACAACCGATAAACATCAGTGTGTTAGGCTGCAGGCTGCCATCCTAATCCTGTTGGACAAGCAGGAGAAAAGTCACTTCCAAACAGCAATCTTGTCTAAGTAGTTTGACACAGCTTTTGGAAAGTGTACTCCTCTGTAATTTGGAAGTCTCAAAAGACTTATGGCAAAGCAAGCTCTGTTGTTTTAGCTCACACTGCAAGGCACAGGAGCCACTTCTGGCTCTGCCAACGTGGCTTCTGTAAGATCCTACGAAAAATCTGATAAATAGGTGTGTCTAAATCACGGGTCTGCCTTTAGCACAGTAATCTGCAATTTAGCACACAATTATCTCTTCTGTAGCAAATCTTCAGTCAGAACAAAGATGTGGAAAAAATGTCCTCTTGAGCCAAGAATGAAGGCTTTTTTTTTTTTTTTCTTCCTCCTTCTTCCTGTTGATGGTTCCCTGCACTACCTCTACCCCATCTCCATGCTTAAATTAGCACCTTCTCTGCTCTGGGACAAGATCATTATTGTGGTTTAGATATGTTGCTAGCCTCAGGAGACGGGAGAGAAAAGTGGCATGATAAACAATCCCTTGATCTTGTCGCAACAGAAACAAGATGACTAGAGGCAAAACCTCTAGGCATGTCTGCTGGGAGGGGCAGTAGCTGCATATACAGAACAAAATATTTGTCCCTCTTTCGCGAAAAGGCTCACTCCTTAAAGCAGCTCCCATTTTCTGTGTACAAAGGATCATTGTTTTTTCGGTGATACATACTATAGCCTAAGCAGAATTTCCCATGAGAAGCAGTGTGGGTGCACCACTCCTGTGTGAACAGTCAAGCAGTTCAGTTGCTGCCCTTGTCAGCTCCTTGACTCACATGCAGAGTAAGCAAACAGGATATGGACACTTGACTGATCTGGCCTTTTCTGGCTTTCAACTTGACTTTAGATTTTCCTTTAAATTCAAATCCTCCTGCACCCCACTTCCCCTTCCATTATCACCTGTTAAGAATGAAGAATGATCATGAGGCACCTTGAATATTAAACATGTTTTGTGTTAGAACTCTTGAGAAGACTAAATTGTTACTACGATTACTTGAATAGTATTTCCTTCTCTGTCCTGCTTTGCAAGTCCTAGTTTGCTTTCTTGCTGCATCTATACACAGGGATAATACCATCGTGAGAGTAAAGGAAAAATTTTAGGTGAATATGCCAGGGCTTGAGGACTTCATTCCTTCCTAAGCTCATCAACCTCAGGTATCCTAAAGTACAGTAGTAGGAATCTTCTCTATTTATCCATAAAGGGGAAATCATTGATTCTTTTCTTTGCTCCACTCAGCTACTCAAATGAATCAAGTGTATTATTATATTATTGTCCTATTATGAGCAAAGGCTGAGAGAACTGTGTTTGTTCAGCCTTGAGATAAGAGCATTTAAGGGAGACCTTACCACAGTGTTCCAGGGCTGGCTACAAAGAAGATGGAGATTCTCTTTTTACAAGGAGTCATGTGGAAAAGAGGAGGGGTAATGGGTACAAGTTACTCCTGGGGAGCTTCCAACTGGAAATGAAGAAAACTATTCCGACGGCTGACTGCTTCCATTGTGAAAAAATCTCTTCAGGAAAAGTGGTGGATTCCCCAATGTCAGATTCAGCTGGATAGGGTCCTGGGCCATCTTGCCTAGACTGTGCTTTTGCCAAGAAGGGCTGGATCAGATGATCCTTGAGATCCCCTTCTAACCTGCTATTGACTGAAAATGATGATTCTCCATCTTGGGTTTCTGGGAATCATAGTAATTCCTGAAGCCCCAAGCCTGATCTACAATTAAAAGCAGACATGTCATCTTCTGCTTTATATACAGGGACTTAATTTGTTAGTCATAGGAGCCAGAATTTGAGTCACTGACAGTCCATCTTCCCTAGGAGAGGAGAGGGAGGGAACGTCCTAACACGTTGAGCAAGAATCACAGTGCTAAGTACAAGCTGCCATGAGTGTCAGTATTTTTAAAATGCAAGTCCGTGGAGATTAGTTATGTGTAATAGCCTTCCACATTTACCTCTGGGGAAAATATGCAGCAAGATCTGTTGGTAAATGGCAATTCTGACAAGAATTTAAGAGGAAAGGCACTATTCCCTCTCAAAGTAAGGTCAGCCTTAAAGTTAGATCAGGTTGTTCAGGGTATTTTTTTAAATGAATTATGATTTGTGTAGAGTAAATTATCTCCCTCTTAAATGTTTAAGTAAGTAAGGGGATGGTTACAGATAAGATGTTGCTTACAAAAAACTATTTCACTGGGTTTTTTACATGTAAATTTCATGACTTTAAAAATTATTTGAAGTTTAATGTTATCAAACTTAAGACTTTCTATGGAATTTAGTAGCAAAAATCATCCCTTTCCTTTTCTGATCGTTGATTGGCTGTAGTACTTTTAGGAAGAATAGGCCTCATTAGAGGATCTGAGATCAATGATTAAGGAACTTTGCAGAATGATGAAGGTGGTAAAAAAAAAAAATCCATTAAGGCTTGTAGGTTTCAGAAGTTGGTTGCTTAATATCTGCCATTTTTCAGTGTTCTGTCTTAACTTGATACTTCCCCGTTTGCTGAAAATTAGAACCCTCCTTCCAAGGCAGAATTTCTTGTATTTAAAAAATAATTAAAAAAACCCCAAGACCAAGGGTCTTGGCCTGCTTTTTAAAACAGTATCATTTTCCTTCCTCTAGAGGATACCAAAATTAATAAATTCAAATCTGTAACAGAATTTTTTTGCTGTTGCAGATTTGCCTGTCTAAGAAAAATAATTAACAACCACACTGTTAAATAACTCTTAACCAAAGAAATATTTGAAACAGATAAATCATAGGACTTCCCTGATTCCTGAAGTTTACTCCCTCCAAGGTAACTGTGAGACAGGTGGCCATCCGTGGATAGTTTCTTTTGATAAGGCAGAGGGAAGGTGTCAGGAGCTCTGAGAACCTGTGCTGGCACAACAATAACGTGTCACTGTAGTTGGAAAAGGCAGGATTAATGGTATGACATCCTGCACAGCAGCACTTTCCAAGTCTACTTTCACAGCTCTGTTCTCCCAGTGATTATTTCAGAGTCCTTGTTCTGGAAAACACAGTAATTTACACTGATGGTGGGAAACACCTACTTGAGCAGTGTAAACACTCAGAATTAGCCTCTGCCTCAGATTCCAGGGCACCACATATATCAGAATGGCATCAGCTTTTTAGCACTAAAAGCATTCATTTTAAAAATGTAAATGGTTATAAGCAGGAGGTATGTATTGTATCTTTTATTCCAAAGACAGTTAAATTAAGGATGGTTTAGAGCAGTAGGTTACGATGATCTTCAGGTACAGTATAAAAGTTGAGACAGTACAGCTTCTTTCCAACTTGTCTCTTGAAATCAGGCGTGGGTATTACAGAACTCTCCGCCAGCGTAGAACAAGTCTCTTGGGAATTGTCCAAATGTATCACCTGCACAGTGACTGATGCAGTTCTTCATACATTATTTGATCCTAACAATGCCAAGATAAGAGGAAAAATACTTCAGACAATGGTAAAAAATTATGCAATATTTAAGTGATTTTATTATTTAACTAACTGATGTATTATTTAACTAAGTGAAACAAGCCAGCTATATGAGCCACTAGCTCTATTTTAAAACACGAATGAAAACAGTAAGGCAAAACCTCACTATCCTGCCTCATAAATTAGGTTTTCCAGTGATAGTCACCAATGGTGTGTAATTCACAGAAGCCTCTGGCAGAGTTCTTACACTCCACACTGCCCTGGTAGGTGAGATGGCAGCTTCACTGAGAAGGTACTGCCCTCTTTACCGTGGGAGGTGCTGAACTGACACTTTGCTCCCCCTTCTAGTTCTGCCAAATTGAACAGACAAGATCAGCTTTTTCTAGTCTAACTTAAAACTGTACCTGCTCCTTAATCCTTCTTACTAGTCCCTGAAAATGACAGTTTTGAGGAACAGAACACTTCCACTGAAATAACTGGCTTCAGAAGGTGATGTCTATCCACGCAACGGACTTACTTTGGTTTGGGAACAACTTTGTCTTCAGTCAGCCAATTAAACCAAGCAAGTTAACCAAACAGAAATGTGTATGGGATGGAAGAGATAAATACACTAAATCAATGAGAAGTAGCTTTTTTAGCTTTTTTTTATTATTTTCCAGTGTTCATAGGAAGGTGTGTAGAGTTTTTGTCAGAATGAATTTGTCTAGCAGATAGGAAGTAGCATCTGGAAATGGGAGGTAAGTATCTCGTACTGCAAAAGATATTTCAAAATACCCAAGTGACAAGTCTTCAGGTGGATTTAACTTCTCTCTGGCTAGTGTTAAAAGTGAATATATTAATGTATTTTGGCTGTAGCACACTCCTGGCAACATACAGAGGCCTATACACAAGCTCTGCAGCAATAACAATTCCTATATATATTAACTTCTCAGTTATAATAATTAAGACGATTGAACAGCTTTTCTTTCAGTCATTAAAAAGAAATGAGGAAACATTTATAACAAACTTCCTTGACAAATGCAAATAATGAAAAGGCTGATAAAAAATAATTAAGATGATAAAGTGTATTTTATATCCTATGTCCAAATTATGTCTCTTGCACATCAACAGAAAAGGTTGAGCATCTTTGGGTGTCACATCCATCTAAGGGAAGAAAAGGTGGTGGCAGAGTGTGGTGCAGTCTAAAGGCCTTGACTTCTAACTGGAAATTCAGCAGATGTCAGAGGTTAGGGCCGGGTCAATGACCAGTGTGGGAAGATCAGTGAGAAGCCCAAGGCCCCATACTAAAAGATAACCCTGACAGCCTGGTAATCCATCTACACGCAATGCATCATCTGCAGCTGGAAAAGTAGGCTTTAATGTCTGACCTTAACTCAGATACCAGGTTTGTTTAATGCAGAAACAGGTAGTGTCAGTTTGAAAAACATCCCAAGTATGCTGGAGAGCTCCAGGCTCCAGCATAAGAACAGCATCCTTTCCAGGGAGAAACGAGTCTTACATACTTGACTCTTATCTTACCTTTTTGGATACTGAAGATTTCACTTTCCTAAAGGCTTCTTCAAAGTGTTTACGGGAAATCTTGATTTCTCCTTAAAGAACAAAGCATAATAAATTGTTAAAATTGCAGGCAAGTGACAATCAAGTGACTGTTGTGTGTATTTTAAGGCAGCAATCATAAAACCTAACTGCATGTGCTACTCAACTGGATGAGATCTAATTCAATAGTGTTATGAACACCTGAACTCCTGTATTTTATGTAGACTCCCATCTCTGATTTTAGGCAAGATCCTAATCCCTCTATCCCTTGCACCTTAAGCCAAAGAAGGACTACTTGTTTCAGAAAGTTATTTTAGGTGTTGGTGTTTCTATGTGCAGACTGAGAATTTCATTCTCAAAAACTCTGAGTTAACTGCAGCTCACATCAAAACCAGATTTAATTCAAGTCCCTTAACCTTACTGGAATTGAATGTCTCAAATCCTGCTCCTTCCAGTTCTGGGCTTTATTTTCTACATGTATTTAATAAGCTTCCCTGTTATTTAGAAAGTACCTAGAAAACATTTTGTTACCACTCTACTTCTACTCATTTCCAAATAATTGACTTCATATCATTGCCTTCTCTGGCATCACCCAGAAGTGATTAAAAATTTCACTTCTACAGCTCCCTGTGTTTAAGTTTATGCAAATTGCCCTTTCGAACTTAATGCAGCTATCCACAGTAATTATTCATAATAATAGCCTTTTTAACAGGTTTTTTTAGTATGTTAAAACATAAGCATACCTCAAATAGGTCATGGATTCCCCTGCTCTCACAAGCAAACACCTTGTTTAATCTAGAACTAAGCATCCCAAGATTCATTACAATGCTAACACTATGCTCAAGTATCAGATATGACAGAAATACAAATTGTACACTTTAGAATCAGTTTGGTGCATTTTTTTCATTATTTCATCAAGATGCTTTTGGCTTTCACTGCCACTACCTTTGCAACGTGAAATGGGATGTGCCAACATGAAAATACTGTTAAGATTAATATATTTTGAGTCCAAGTTTAACAAAAATCTTCTGCTAATAAAGACTACTTAGCAAATGGAAGGTACTAAATTAAAAATGAGAACTTGTCTAAGGCATTGGTGCTGAAATCAGTTTTACGCACCATCTTCAGTGGTTTGGAAAAGGGAGGCAGAAGTGAAACTCCAAGTTTGCATATGATAGTGAACTCTTCTGGCAGTTGTTAGGAATTTCCCTTAGAGAAACTGCAGTTATCTGGCAGCTCATGACATTATCAGCCCACCTCGGCCTGTTCAAGTTGGAAGTAGAATTTACGAATTCTTCTAGGAATTATCACCAAAAGGATACCTTTCCATTTCGCTTTTTTACAGGTGCCTTCAAGCAAACCACTGCTGAGTGTTAAAAAAACCACACCCCTGAATTTATTCCAGAGAGAAAATATCAGGTATAACAAGAAGTTGCAACAGAGTTTCTCCAGAATAGAAAGGAGCAGCCCTAATTGCAAAGCCCTGACCCTGAGGACACACAGCACCCATCCACAGTCAGGCACAGGCAGTGGGAGGGGAGTCAGTTGTGTGTGCCCTGTCCTAACAGTGAAGGAAGAAATTCTCTTCTCTGTGTACACCTTTTTGAGGATATAAATGATCAAGGTCTCAAATTAGAAACCACCTTACACACTTTCACACCAGTCAGGGCTGACACCTTGGAAATCCAAGGACATTCCAAACAAGCAGCTGCTATAAACATGCAGATCCAGCTGTGCATATCTTATGGACTTGCTGGCTGCCTACACATCCATACAGTGAGTGCTCAGGCTGCAATCTGAACTGTGAAGGCTGAATTCAAGTGATGACCATCTTTGAATGAAGCCTGTTGTACTCTAAAAAATTATCAAAATGAACAGGATAAATTCTCACCTCAAATCAAAAGCTTTGTCCATCTACAGCAAGCAAAATGGGTAAAAAGGTCATACAACAGGGAAGATTTTTGTAGTTTTTTTCCCCTCCCTCTAAATGAACATGTCTTGCCTCAAAACAAGGAACACAAGCATTCTGCTCATTTAAACCTACTGTTAAAAAACTGGACAAGACTGGATAAGTACTAGACCAAAAAAAATTATTCAAAGCCATTAAAATTCCAGCGTGGTTCTTAGAGATCAGGGGCATAATGAAAGCCTAATATATTTTCCAAGGACATAATCTGAAAAGTCACGATTCCATCTTAGCTTTGCATTTTGACTTATAGGTAAAATAACAAAATTACTGAAACAAATCTAGATAGACAGGCATTTTATATAAAAGTTTCAATCTATAATTTTTAAAAAACCCAAGAAAATAGAACTTAAACCAGAAAAGTCCCGAGAGATAATGAAAGGGCACGCACTGTACTTGAAACAACTTGTAACTCCCTGTTAGTGTCCTGGCAAGAGCCACTGATGAGCTAAACAGCAAAGATCAAAAGTGGCACTCAGATTTTCCTACTGATTTTATCCAGCTGCACAACGCAACTGTGTTCCAAAGGTAGGGAATCATTTTACAACTGCCCTCCAATCTGCAAGTACGTCAGTGTAACTAGTCTTCGATAGTGATGTGGAAATTTTCCAAGAGGTATTCAGTCTAGTAAATAAACTGTCGGTTTACAACAGAAACATTTCTTTAAGGTTACAAGGTTCAGTTCTTCTAGAAAAAAGTTTCTGCTGAACCTTCATAACCACCTTTCCTGTACTCTCCCCTACCTTCACTTCCAAGATGCTTATGTGTTCTTGAAACAACTCTGACTTAATTTTCATTTGGCTCAGAAGTCGTCAATCATTACATACAGCATAAATGTCTTTATGCTTGTCTTGAACTACTTTAAATACTTCACATTCCATTTATCTTGTCACTGTTAAGATTTTTTTTTAAGGCTTTCTTACCTTTCTTGCTTTGATTATTCTGCAGGGCCATTTCCTCTCTCAAGGCACAAATTGAAGCCTCTCGCACAAGAGCAGAAAGGTCTGCCCCTCTACAGATACAAACAGAAGAGGTGCTTTTAGGATAAATGGCTCTTGGCTTTTGCTGATGGCATATAGAAAGGCACAACACTAAAAATGACAGTAAAAAACTGGTTGTGCTGTCAAAAAACTTCATCTTAAGAAGACTAGAAAGAGGCCTGATGACTACCTGCTCTGCAACCTTCATTATGGACTGACGTCCTCCAGATATTAGTCACAGATTAAGATCAAACAAATGGGAAGCAAGGGAAGAGGCAAAAATCCTACTCAGCATCTTTAAAAATGCCAAGGGATTGATTAATACTGTGCCACTTGGTGGGAACATGACTTTTTTTTTATAAACATTATAAAAGATTCAAATGAAATTACTCACTATTGCCAGTTGTGTTGCTCAAAGCGGCATCAACGATTAAGTTAACGTGTTCTTAAAATAATGGGATCCACAAAACATGGTCAGATTTTAAGTATTTACTTCCAGTGTCCTGTAACTGGAATGGCTGGAAAGCTGTTGAACTTTTCTCAAGCTTTTAAACTGGTTCAAGTCATTGAACCAAAAAAAATTTTCACAATTAACTCCCTATACTTCATTTGGGGGTGATAAGAATATAGCTCTATTTAAAAAAACAAAAGCAAAACCCAACCACGCACACACAAAAAAATTCCACAAAAATCCAAACCAAAACCAAAGAAATCAAAACCCACAACCCCCCCCCACAAAAAAAACCCCAAAGCCACACCTCAAAATATAAACCCAAACATCAAAAAAGAGAAGCACAAAACCTCCCAAAACCCCACAACAAAAATCCAACCCAAACCCCACACACACTGGACCAAAAAAAAAAGTCCAGTGAGTGAAAGAGAAAGAAAGAAAAAGTCCTTTCCCAAGTAATATTACAACAAGCAGCATGTCCTAAACTTTATATTTTGTGAACTACAGAAAATTAGTAACTATTAATAAATTAGTGAATAGCTTAAAGCTTTTTGAAGTGTTATAGACTGTAATTGCACATTGTTCTGACAGATATGGCCATTTCCCTGAATCCACACCTTGCTATTCCAAAGCACAAGCTGAAATGGGCCCTCATGGCTCTGTCAGATTGCTTTCAGCTGCGTGACAGAACAAGCTGGATATGGCTGTTTGACCAATTTGCTTTCATCATCATTGTATATAGGTCCACAACCTAAAGAGAGCTCTTTTATCCTCAGATTGTGCAAGAATTATAAAATAAAACCAAGCAAAATCAAGAGGCCTCCACTGATCCGTATTTACAACATGAGGAGGACTATTCCAGATGAGAAAGACTTTAGCATCCATATACTCTTACCAACTCCTTGGGAAAAAAAGCACAAGTGAAAGCAAGAAAAATAGCATTGAAGGCAAAGGTTTATAAAACCTGAAAGTTAAGAGATCCACTTAATAATAACAACACTTTCAAATGCATCAGAAGACCTTTGGCACTGCATATTAAATATTAAAGTCAAAACTAGAAGGAACTCACGTGTAACAATCACAGTGGTGGCTGTAAGCAATTTCTTCAAGGCTTACATCACTACCTAGTGGAGGCCGAGTGCCATCCTAAAGGAGTTAAGAAAAAGAAGAAAACAGGAAAACATTATTTTTATACATGCCATCCTTGAAGTGATTAAATTTCATTAATCGGGAATCATATTGGGGTCCGACAAATTTCCTGAAATATCCACAAATACTAATAAATTTAATCTCAAACTGACAAGAAGGGTAACCAGCCTTGAAAGCATGTAATTATGAAATAATAAGCAATGCTAAATTTTATCTTCCCACCAACAGATTAGATTTTCTCTAAGGAAATGTTGACCAGCCTGTCACAGAGCATTGTAGCATTGACATTGTTCCATAGGGGGATATGCCTTTAATACTGGTTGCATCAGTAGTGTTGTTTAGCTGAACTTCCTCTAGTTTTACCATGTGTTGAAATCAAATAGCTAAGGAACAGGCATGTAAATTTAGTCTTATTACCTTTAAGACTGAATTGACTGTGTAACTTTTATATTCTAGATATAAATTTTCAAACGTAGAAGTTTTCCATTCTGGATGTCATGAAAGTTTACATATACTGTTCTTACTGCTTCCTCCAGAAAGATCCCAGAAGTGGGTTTTGGTATTATCTTTGCATCTCCAACAGCAGAAGGTATTGAACAACATTATAAATTGTATTTGAAACTAGCCAACAAAGTTTCCCAACACTATAAGCTTGGAGATCTCCCTATTACCCTTAGACAACAGTAAAGCAGTATCATGAGAGTACAGAGATTCAACATGTCTCTCTTATTGAACAATATTTGAGTTTAGACAGTTGAGAACACTTTTTTATACAATTGATAAGTTTGTGCCAGAAACTCATTTGATAGAAATGCACAAATTCATATACTTATTTTCTGACTTCTTCAGAGGAACTAATGTATCACATACCTAAAGCACCTTCAAGAGAAAAAAACACAGTGTATAGTAACTGGCAAGTTAAACCCCTTGAATACTTAACAGACAGTATAATCATCAAGGACTAGGCACAGTAAGGAAACAACCTTGAATGAGTCTTTGCTAGAATAACAGTTAGAAAGGGGGGGGGAAAAAACCCCAAACCAAAACACGAACATCCTAAAAGGAGAGACTTTAACCTGGAAACAAGGAAGCCTCGTACCATTTCATATGGGATACTCTAGTGTTGTATGAAACTGCAGGCCAGAGGCACCTTCTCTGCTAAAAAGGAGCGTTTTACCCAGGGCTTTGAGGAGCAACATGCGTTGGGCACTTCTTGCTCTGCCTACTCTGTGACAAGCTCAGCAGTCTGTGCCCCAGAGAAGCTTGATGCAGCTCGCAGGAATGTTACACTGGTAACCCAAACCTGTGGAGACAGGCTTCTCTTGCATAACTAACATGCAATTTGAAGTGACTGATTTGTACAGGTTAACTGAAATAAAACTCTTTCACAACTAAGCTCCAATCTACATTTAGGCTGTCTGTCTTCCTGACAACCTAATCCTCCCCCAGCTCCCTTTTCTGCTCCTCATGCTGCCTTTGTAAGTATCCATGTTTTCATTCAGCAACAATTCTCAGTTTCCATATCCTGTGCAAGTATTCCTTGGAGATTTCTGGGAATGCACACCGTCATCCAGAAGCCACTCAAACATTTTTTCTCTAGCCTTGAGCAAGTGTGTACTCAAACTTTTCAAATTTCCTTGCCTATAACGCGTGGATGAAATCTGACAAAAATTGAGGTATTTTAACACATTTTTTCTTCTCCCTATTCCACGTTCGTCTTTCAGATAACTCCTATAAATTGTTAAAGATTTAACACCTCATTCACTACCAAGACTTGTAAGCAAAATGTTCAGACTAGTATGAATTAAGTAGGCATGAAAGCATCCTGCATTCCAAAAATAAAAGCCTTGATAACCACTAACAAGATCCACAGAAAACAAGCTGGTAAACCGTATGCAATGTGTTGCTTATATCACAAAAAGACCCATAAACAGATAAGGGCACATCAAAGGTGACTTGTCAGCAGAAGACAAAAATACTCTGGCAATGGGATAATAACAAGGTTACCACATCCCATGTGCCACTCCTCTTGGTGTTATCCCAACAGGAAGATAAGACTGTAGCCACAAAGATTCCCAGGAAGAGCAAAAGACCTTTTTCAGCAACCTTGCCCAAGATTTATGGCAGCTGAAGTAAGCACAATTCTGAACTGTTTGATCCTTAAAGGGAAACTGAAAACAGTTCTCTCAAGCCACCGGTTTGTCATCACCGGTCCAGAGGAAGCCAAAAGATCAAGTGAGGACTCAACACAGAGTTCTTTATCCTCTGTGTTTCCCACAAGTGATCCTGGTCCTACCAGGTGGATGTGTGTATCCAGTATATGTGTCTGTGAGAGAGAGTGAGAGCAGGTGAAATCTGTGAGAGAGTGAGAGAAATCAGTTCTGTTTAATACCACCTTTCCCTCCCGTGAAGCCTCACACCAAGCTTTGCTGCCCTATTTCACCACACACCTAATTACCTTTAAAAATAAATTTTGTAAAATAAAAGTAATAAGAATAAAATAAAAATAATAATTCCTTACAGAAAAATGATCCATGGATGTTACACTCAATTTCACTCAACATCTTACAAAGAGCAATCATCTTTAAGAACACGGTTGTCGAAAGTATTAACCGAAATATTTTTATAAAACTTAGAATCAAACTGATCTACCACAAATAGCAAATGGGGGAATACTTAATGTTTTTTTCATCCCTGAAATGCACAGAACAAATGAAGGGAAGTCTAACATCCTGAATTTGTAATGAGAGTTCATCTTTTGAACAACCATTTTGTCATGAAAGAACATGTTTGAACGAGCTCTCACTTTCTGTATTATGAATCAGCCATTGCCTGCACCACAACTTTAAGCTTACACAAGTCTGAATTATCTTTTATTACAAATTTATTAAATAATTTTTGCCACACTTTTCATAATGCAGTGTTATCTTTCCCCTATAGTGAAAACTTTGTCTCCTTTGCAGCTCAAAAAGATATGTGATAGAACACCTGCTCTTAACAGTCAATGTCAAGCTACTGAAAAAGCAGGAAATATCCAAGTAATTCATAATGCTTTGTACGTTATTTTTTAAGGCCTTGATTACTGCTGTGCCATACTTGGAGAAATACACGGAATTCCATAATCCAAATCTCTGAAGTGGCAGATTGTGCTGTTACCCAGAGGGAGGACCCAGGAAGGCGTGTATTTTACATTTTCACGTTTACTTTAACCTACAACCTCTATCACCACAAGCTCTCTTTAATCCTAAAGGCAATTAAATGTCACAACTACTGTTGAGGAAATACAGCTGGAGCTTGTGAATCATTCTGGTGAATGCCTGGAAACCCCCCAAAAAAGCTTACAAAACACTTCTAGGCCCATTACTCACAGAGATAGGAATCTTCTAATTAAATCTGTTCAAACTGTGACCATAAAGGCAGCAGCTTCCATGTTTGAAAGGTTTGCTTTACTCGAGATTTATCAACTCCTTGCTGTTTCACAGCAAATTTGACAGCAGATGGGCCGATGGTTTAGTTTTATGACCTCATGTAACACTTGAAAGCGTTTCACGAGACAGGATCCTGCAATTCTTTGTAAAATTTACTTTGTCTTAAATCATTCCACCAAACTTCAAGATACGGATTTATTTCCAAATACTCACTTTGGTGATGGTCTTTAAAATAGCCAGTCGATCTTCAGGTGGCGGCAAACCCACATAGAGTGTTTTATCCAGTCTACCAGGACGCAGGATTGCTGGGTCAATTATATCCTGGGGAGGGGAAAAAAAGAAAAAAAAAAAAATTGTCCAGAACTGAGACACACCCTTAGGAAAGTCTACACATGAGAAGGAAGACATGGTTAAGTGTACCAGGATTCAAAGAAGCATTTGTGCTGTGATGTGAAGCTCTGAGCATTAAGGTAGCGGACTGAAGTAGTTTCATCTTTGTCAAGTAGGAGTGTCTACTATGCAGTACAGTTAAGCTGCATCTGCTCAAGATGGCTCACAGATACCAGCTTCATCACTTCACAAATGAATACAACTCTATATTTGGAAATACAGAACTAGAACTCTTTTTTCCGAGGAATTCCACATTTATTCATAACAGTTTGTTGGAAGGAACTCTACCTGTATTGCAAATCTGCTTGAAAGGGACAGTGATAAATCAAGAACAAGTACACAGGGCCAGTCATAACCATCCACATGCAAACTTAATTTTACTGGTCAGTTGCATTTCTACTACACGCTAGTTTTCTGAATGGTAAAATAGGAGATCCATGAAAACACAAAATATAGCTGCCAAGTTTTGTTTCCCAGGAGGAACTGCAGACTCCAAATTTATTCTGTGTGGAGAAGTAAGAAACACTATTGTTTTAATTTATTTTGTGATAAAATGATCACAAATGTTTCTAGACAACCATTCAAAGCTTAAATATAACAGAAATGTGTAGCAGCCTTTTAGCACCACAGGCTGTGGACTGAATATCCACAGACAGTAAGTCAGGATATACTGACTATTGGTCTAACAAGAGATACAAACAGGGCACATAACCCGCGAAGGGCCTCAATTCCTGTCTGTACTTCAGCACAAACTGCCTGCAAGATGTTTCTAAAGGCTTCTCGATGCCCTATTTCCCCACCTACCAAAACCCAATAATGATATTAATTGCTCTGTTTCACTAAGGAATTCTACTGAGTCACCATCCCTGGAGGTACTTAAAAGATGTGTAGATGTGGTGCTTGGGGACACGGTTTAGTGGTGGACTTGGCAGTGCTGGGTTAATGGTTGGACTTGATGATGACCTTAATGATCTTTTCCAACCCAAATGATTCTATGACTCTGTGATGTCCTACAGGCCACAGTAACGTGAACAGCAAAGTCAAAAAAGCACCCAAAGAAGATAAAAATAATACGGTACTTTTTACTATAACAGAATGTTCATAGAACGTGAATTATAAGGATGTGTGAGGTACCTATTGCCAGAACCTTTCCCAAAAGTAACAGTTGATAGTTACATCTAAGTCTTAAGCTGGAAATTATCAGGCCTCCAAATGAAACTGCCAACACCCTCACATTGTTACACCTTCTTGACAAAACGTAGCTGACAGACAAAAACTATATGCATTTATCAGAAGTGAAGAACTGGGAAAAGTGAAGCTGCTAATCCCTACTGTACAGATGTTTTAAAGAAAACACCACCCACGCCCTAAAACAATAGGATGGAAGCACAGCTATCCATTTTCTGCAAATGAGAAAAGCTTGCTTAACACTGTCAAGACATGAACTACCTGATCCTACCACAGTATAGTCTTGATTCGCTTTTTCGAGATGCTCACAGTCTTGTTCAAGTTACTCTCTCACTTATGCTTAAAGGACAACTCCATTATCTTTCTCTTGGACAAAACCGCATTTTTTTCCCATGATACAGCAGTCGTGTGCAGAAGCATCTATGGAGGCAAAAATCAGCTATTGCAAATGCAACAACAGTGGTGAAAAAAAAAAAGGAATGCATTGATGTATTAATTTAATCCAGACCAGATAAAACAAGGGTTAAACAGAACCCCTGCTACGGCAGGCCAGACAAAAACATGTTACTTATACGTTTGCGCATAGTTCTGTGTGACACTTCATCTTGCTTTTGGCACAAGTGCACTTTCCTGTTTTTGTGTTTCTGTGGACAGAAGTCCTGTCACATTATTAATATAAGATGACAGAGTTCACTCAACATATCGATTACAAACATAAAACAAAAATACTCTCAATAAGGATTGCATTACAACACCATGCACTTGACAATTTTCCCATTCTGAAGTTCCAAAAAAAAAAAAAGCTCTTTAAAAACATTGAGGTTGATACAGAAAACACTGTTTCCATTTTGCATGCTGAGAACATGGTACTTCCCATGCTATTCTGTCCAACAACATGAGGTCAGTGATACAGCCTGAAGACGTATTCATCTTTTTGTATGGAAGTGATAACATTGCCCGCATTCAAAGAGTTACCACAACTCACACTAACTAGATAAGCTGCAGTAATGGTGGTTTACAACAACAAGGACACACCAAAGTTTAAAACACAGATCTACACTCCCCATCTCCTTAAGAACCCATTCACTTCATTCTTCTGGTTGAGGCCTGGGTCTGAAGTTCTTGAAAATTCATGTCACGTAACCCAGAAAATTAATATTTACTTATTGGACAAAATTAATATTTACTTATTGGACAAATTCACTCACTTCATACCCACTTAAAAAAACTGAATAATGTTCTCCTATTAGGAATTTCAAAGCATTCCACCCTGATAAATCATAATGCTCTCTCCATATCTATTATCTCAAAACTTATCTAAACAGAAGAGAGTCAACTCATTTTAGATACATATAACATTTTAATGAAGTTAAGGTAGTTATCACAGATACCTCTTTCAAAGCCTGTTATTATCTCTCAAGTTGGAAGGAAAGCAAAGCATGGAAATGTGATAAAACACAACACTCCTTTTTCCAAGAGGTTGTCTCACAGAGAGACTATACTTCTACTAAGAGAAATGTCCAGCTAATAATTTTCTGTCTTCCTGATGTGGTCAATGGCGTTGACTATCATTAGAAGGCTGTGTATCATTTTCCAAATAATTTGACAAAATTACATAAGAAGACATTTGGAGTACATCCATCCCTTGCTTTATTTTTAAAGATTAAAACAGGCACTAAGCTTTCGAGAATTATGTCACATTTCAGTTTGCTACGCTGCTCTTCAAACTACTGTAAAATTTTACAGATCATTACATTCTGTTGAGAGAATCTTTGCATGAATTCCTATATTGTGACATGCTATTGTTGTGTAATAGAACATTCACTGCCAGGTGATTATTCATGTCTTAACTCTACAGGAGTCAATGTTTACAGAAGTTCAGTGCATACCAGCAACAATGACTACTGTGCTGAGCCCGTCAAACTTCTCCTATACTCACTAGAGCTTTTAAAATCACATTGGATATCACCTATGAGATCTAGGCCCTCACATTTGTGATGTTCTGAAACGCAGGCTCAGAAACCCTAAAAGGTTTTCTGGGACTCCACATGAACACTGTAGTTAACAACTGAAGTTACTGTGAAAGACATTTAACATTCCAAGGGCTGCTGAAAGGCAGAAATATAATTTGTGTGAATTAGAACTATTATGAAAGAAATTGTTCCATGCTGCACATATTAAGTGCTTTTCTTAGATCTTATCTTGCCTTTAATTCAGCAAATTGTATAAACAGGTAAAAAAATAACAAACAATCCCCAAAACAAAACCCTAACTATTGTCAAAGACTGAAGATTTTATTTATTGTGTTTCAAAACATGTGGTTCAGGTGAAAAGCTCCAGAAAACTAACAAACTTGCTAGAAGAATAACAGAACTCACTGAAACAAGGACCATGCTCCTAAGATAAGAGTATCCTAAGGCAAGAGTAGATGGGGAATTTTACAAGAATTAATTAAAAAAAAGCTACAGGAAGAGGCCATGAATAAAAGCAAAGACGTCATCACACTTCACATCAAGCTTAAAAGCACTGTCAGTTTGTAATGTTTCACTTATTTCTTGTCTGTGTCCTCATATTACACACAGTTCCTTAGATCCCAGGTAAATGCTGCTAATGCCTTGGTCAGCATTCTCTCAGAGTTTATAAATGTTCAAAGCCTGGGGAAGTAAGAGAAGAGCAGAAAGCAGCAGTATCTGCTAAAACTCACACTGACAACTAGAAATTTGTGGGATATTACAGGTATTATTTAACAGTAGTGCTTGATGGTTTTGAAGTATTTAACCTCAGATTTGGGGAAGGAAGTAGACTGAAAAAGAATATAATTATTGTGACCCATAAAGGTTCTAAAAAGACAAGACATTTCTGCCTCCTTTTTTTTTTCCCCTCTCTCTCTAATGACATTGACGGCTTTAAAAGTTTAATCCTGTTCAGACAAAGTTTGACATTGGTTCTGCATTTAGGTGGAAAGAGATTGTGTTGGGAATACTGCATCCCTGCTAATTTAGAAGTAGTCAAGAAATATCTACAGAGGACTTTCAAAGTCACCTGAGTAAATGCAAAAAACATTCAAATATCCTGCTTTTTAGGGCACATGAAAGACTTATTTCAGCACTGCCAGAATAAGAATCACCACTTGCAGACTGTACATGATAAACAAAGGAACCAATATACTGTGCCTGCCATTTTGGTAAAACAGGAATTAGAGCCTTCCAAGTCCTTAAAGGCTCTTATAAAAAAAAAGAAGCCGTCAGTCTTCAGCCATGGGGTATATAAGGCACCACCATTTCACAATAATACCTTGTCACAGATGCCAGCACCTCACTGGAACTGCTGTGCCAGGAACATACCTTGGTGCTGAAAGTGGCTGAGCCACTGCTATCCTACTGCTATTATTATTACCATTATTATTGTTGTTGTTATTGTCACTATTTAATAATAGTCTCTGAGACTACAGTGCTGCCAACATACACTGTCATGAACAGTACCAGCAAACAACTATCAAAGCTACCATGCCTGCAACAAAAAGAGAAGCGTCTTGAAAAGCCATTTTCTCTCCCAATAAGTTGTATTAACATGGATTAAAAACCATGAGATGTCACACTTCACAGTAGTAGTATATTGTTCAGATTTATGTAACACAATCCCCCCAACAGCACCTCTATTCACCATAACTACGACAGAAAAAATCTGTCATACAAATGTCAGACTTAAAAGACCTTTTCAGGCACCACAACTTTTACTGTTTGTGGGAATCATTTAAATATAGTAGCCAGTATAAGCCGTGCTTCTCCTCAGGTCTCTGCTTAGACAGTTCATTCCCAGGGCAGTACAAGTCTGCTAGAACAGACACTACCTGCAGTGTGCTCCTATTAACTAACCAGACCATACCAGAAAAATTTAATTTGGTGAACACTGCCTTCTTCCCTAGGCCCCATAAGAAGTGCATAAACTGAGAAAAATAATTCCCCCAATTTAACCACAACTTCAGTAGAAGTTGTTCTGGTAAAAGCTGCATAAATTGGAATTTTCTCACACGGACAAATGCAGATATCACAGGAAAAAATTACAGTCTAAACAAAAAATTACAGTCTAAACCTGTCCAAAATGTTATTCATACACACAGCTGATGTCCTTCTGAAGCAAGAGATCCATCCTATCCAAACTACATGAATAACTCTCTCCTCTAGCAGAAGCTGGATGTGCCAAGCTTGCTTATTCAGAAAAAATTATGTTGGCAAACCAACTCTTTGTATCTTTATCAAGATGCAATTGATTTCAATTTACAGAATTTGCAGCTACATTTATACCCTTTAATTGGATGATTATATTTGTTATCCCTGCCTTTGCATTTTCATTACATTTGGCATTTTTACCTCAAATTCACTTTTTTCCATCGATGTCACTGACTAGTAATACACCAATTATTTCATGCCTCACAAATTTCCCAGCTGCCCTCAAACATTAGTCCAAACCTCATTACTCAGAGAAGTTTTGTAATTTTAACTACTTCTGTATGGTAAAACAGTACCTCTGCTACTGCAGCTGAACAAGGCAAGCTAGACTCTTTAAAATGGAAAAAAAGAAAGAAAGAAAGAAAAAAAAAAAAGGATCCTCAAACCATTCCACAGATACTTTATAACAACTTAATGGTACAAATGCATCCAGTATAAGGCTTATAAAGGGAGGGATTAACAATATCACAGATTTCACATATGTGTGAAAATGAGACCCATCAGTGTAAATCTAAATCGGGGAATTAGGACAAACCTGCCACATACAAGCATGTTAACCCTGAAGTTAACATCTGAGCAACATTTATTGTAAACTGGCCCTTTTACAGCTACTGAAGTGTTGCACTCAGCTGCCTCCACAAAAGGAGTCACGAGCTCAGAACATTGCCACATACACAGACCAGCCCTAAAAGTATTGGCCCTGTGCAAAACCTGCTGAGGTGGCACTGCAGGAAGTAAAGCTGGATGCTTCCTCAACTTCACAAGTGTTGGAATTCCCAGCCCAAGCTACCAGTCAGAGATAATGACGAGTCAGCAATTAGACACGAAGCCCTTGAGAAACACGAATAAATAAGGCTGCTTGATATAAATGCCCGCAATAGCACAACTAATTTAGGGAGAGATCTCTTTCCTAAGGCAACTTGATAACACTGGTAAGAACACCCTTGGTACGTCCAACTGCATCTATATATAGATGGGCTACATTGTGTAACCTTATTCTCTATTCTACATTGGATTGGATAGGTCAGGATCATCAAATTCACGCCAGGAAAATTTATCACTTTAAAATCAAAGAATTGGTACAAGCAGATATAGATTTAAGCACCTACTGCTCATCCTTCACCATGCAGAAGGCTTGAGAGTCTGTTGTGGTACAAAGAATTCAAGAGATAGGATAATTTTCATCAAAATCTCTGAAGCATTTGACCATTGGAAAAAAACCAAAAATGCCTCATAGTTGCTCATTTAAGGCAATTTCAGGTCAAATTTCCTTAACTTATAGGACCCAAGTAATCTGACAAGTATTTTAACTTTCTCCTCTCCCAATTTATATCCAAAATAGCTATGCTACTGTTTTCCCCTCTTAAGCCATTTCTCAGCAAAATTCTGCATTTTGTCCTTAGTTAACACATGCAGGTATGAAATAACTGTGTCTCACTATTTCTCGTAATTTGCCAAATACCTGTTCTAGGTGCAAAGGCTCTTTCCAAAATCCTGGTACCCAAACCAGTATGTTTTTAACAAGACATACCAGTAACCCTGTATTTAATTTCAGCTGCAATATTCAGAAAAATGCTCATAACCAAGGAAGTGCAACATCTTCAAGCATGTTTCTTTCTGAACTGCTAAAAAATTCCTTTACTTACAACTCTCAGCATCTAGATGGAATTCAAATTCAGGAAGAGACAAGTTTCTTGCTATGTATAAAACTCAAGACTTCTCCATAACACAAAGAGGCAGAAAGTTGCTTGTAAAACACATGACATTTGTAAAGCAGATGTCCCTGTTTAGCTTATTAACAAAGAAGATGCTGCTGGAATTGCAAAAGCTACCAAAAATTGAAGGGCCAGCAAGGGAGCACAGACAGCTGTTAATATCGAAGCTTGACAGGACACGAGGAAACAGGAGAACAACTTCAGCCTAAGGGAGCCTAGTTTGGAATATGGAGCCCAGGAAGCAAAATATAAGCAAATGGAAAAATGATTTAACATGAGACAAATGTCCCAAGGCAAAAAAACCCTCCAAACTAATTCCTTTAGATAGAAAATCAGTTTAAGAATTAAAAAATATATAAGTTACGTTTTAGTTCTCTTTTCTTCTTTTATGGTCCAAGCAGATAATGCAAAGTCCAAAGCAGTCAAAGGTCTTTCAAAGCACTTTACAGCAATGGTACCATGTGCTAATTAAGACATATATTAAAAAGGTTGCTTCATCTCACACTGCCACGTGAACACCGAACAGATTAACCGAGCAGTAAAGGTTTGGATTTGAGCAGACACTGTAATTTTACGTACAGAACAAGGTTAGTTAAAGAATTGAAATATTTAAGAACATGTGATTTCATTAGAAGAGAACCAAGGATGTCTGATTTCTTGTTTATGATTTTTGGGTCCTTACCTGGCCTGTTTGTGGCAGCCATAATGAAAACCTGCTGACGATTCTCCAGACCATCCATCTCCGTGAGCAGCTGGTTAACTACTCGGACACTGGCTCCTGACTTTAAAAGGAGAAATTTGTCAACAAAATTGAGGAAACAGTGGGAATGTAAATATTTCAAAGTAAAAGAAACAGAAGATCTACTAGCTCCCTGCACTGAAATACTACTCAAGTAAAAAGTCTCTTTTTCATGCTTTCACTGTAGCTGCATTCTGGATTCCTTCTATCATACTCTTAAGCATGTTTCCATCCCCAATTCATGCTATCTATATACACCTGACACACACTTTTAACAAGTGGCAAACCTCTTCTTTCCAATTAAAACTAAAGTGCTCACTTAAAGAAGCACATACAAATATTTATATTAACTGTTCTGACATCTACCTCAGAAAGACAACATGAGATTTCTCAATATTCATTTTTTTGAGGGGAAAAGAGTTCTCTCTTGTTTCAAACCTCTGAAACAAGGGTATCAGATGAGCTACTGAGTTAAATGTTAACTCCACGGTAGTGACATAACCAAATTCAACAGCTTAACCTGAATTTCTCTGGATATTTTTTTGATATACGAGTACTAAAAAAAAGTATTAAACTTTATAAAACTTGACCAACATATGTTTCCTCAAATGACAGAAAAGCCTAAGAGATTGCTTTTCTTGTGAGATGCTTCTGGGTTCTTCTGCGGGTGGGGAAAAAAAAAAAAAAAGCTGCAACTGAGATTATTTATTTATGGAGATATTTTAAGACAGACTCACTTCACGGTCAGACCTCCGAGGGCACAAAGCATCGACTTCATCAAAAAAAATAACACAAGGGGCTGAATTCCTGGCACGCTGGAATACCTGACGTACGGCACGTTCACTTTCACCAACATACTAAGAAAAGAATTAAAAAAAAGACAAATTACATTGAAACAAGGTAAGACTGAAGATTTTGCTTGGGTAAAACAAAAAAAAAAAAAAATCATTGTTTTAAACAGTATTTGAGGTACTTTGCAAGGGAGAAATGCAACCTACTAACCAGTTTCCTTCTGATAACTGTCTGTTATCTCTGTTTCCTTACTGATCAAGACTGACACAAGAACTAATGATCACTAGTTCACTTTTTACAGTTGGCAGTACATTCAGACTTTAACAGAATTCCTACTTTCAGGGGAATAAATGTAACTTGCCATCATTCTGGTGATGAGAACTAACAAATAGTCTTAATTAAGGGCCTTGTTGTTCCACTGTTCACAAACAAACCCAGTGAGCAATGTGAACACAATGAACATCTGAAGTTCATAGAGTAGTTGCCTGAAGACACGGGCTTGGCAGTAGGGAATGAAGAGTCAGCCAGAACTTCACTTTGAATGGTGAACTGTAGGGGCAGGGGCTGCAAAACTGTAAATGCAAACACTTAATTTTTTCCACACAAACATGTTTTGATTCAATTTATGTGTTAACACAGTCTCTGAATCACAGCCAACCATTTTCGCTGTACTCCAGGAGGAAGTAGGGCTCCTAATTAACTTAAGTGCTGTATTTCCTGCCTGTATCACTACTTGAAATACACATAAATTGGTGTTTGGGAAGAGATTAATCAGATCCAGTATGTTGATTTTAGTTTCCACATTACTGATAAAAAGATAACTGCCATGGTCTTCCGAGATGTGGGCTGCAGGCATCTTCCTCAGTTAAACACTCTCTCTCGACTCTAAAAGAGACTGAAGTTATATCACAACACTTCCAAGTCCAGTGCTGCAAAAATTTGAACTAGAGCATTTTTATCTGTTGACATTTAAAATCTACATGCTACATAAAATCAGTGATGCATTTAATTGGTTATTTAGATATCCTACTTCAGTCAAGAAGGCTCCATCTGCCTGGTAATTTAAACCGAGAAATATACTTAAATTACACAGATGGCTTTTTGCTTTTCACGGGAACAACTTCACTGCTAAAAGCTTAAAGCAGAGGTTAAATAAGGCAACTTCAGTTGCACCAGTACCAGTTGTGTAATCACCAGGAATTTTGCTTGCCCCACTTTGGACAAGAATTCCATAAATAACAAAAGCACAGTGATTAGCACATACCATATTTAGCAGCTCAGGACCTTTCACAGATATGAAGTTCAGTCCAGACTCATTGGCTACGGCCTATCAAAAAGGCAAAGAAAGTTGCATATATATATATATA
>VXAY01006844.1:598067-616030 GCA_013399855.1 Oxyruncus cristatus | reverse complement strand
TATATATATATATAAAAATATATAAAACACACATTTATCATGGCTTCTTTGGTTCTGTCCATAGAGCAATAAACAAATATAAGGGAAGGAACATAGTTATCAATTGCTTGTAAAATACAGAAAACAGTACAAAGTATAATCATATGCAATTAAGAGTGGGAGGGGAGCAGGGAATTCAGCAAGGTGTTCTCTCTTTGATGAGGCAGTGTTCCAGATTCACACCCCATCCCCCCTCGTATCAGCTGAAGAATTCCCAATAATTAGTGGGAGTTAAGGAGATATGAAACTACATAAGAGCATCTGAAGACAAAGGTGAGTGACAACCTGAAACCTGAACAATTATCTGCATTTACATGGAGAGCCTGTAAGAACTGAAATGCTCATGAAGGAAAACAAAAGTATTTTCAGTAAGGTAAATACAACAATTACATAAATACAGTAGAGTGTAGAGTACTTCCAAATACATAATTTAGTTACAGTGAAATATTCCACAGAAGTGGTTATTCAATAGTTTCTTCTCATCCTTGCTTCTTTCTTCTCAACCAACTTATTCCTTCAAGTTTTGTGGTAATTCCCTCTCAATTCAAGCAAAATTGTAACTTTATGACAAGAAAATCAAATAACTTCAGCACAGAGGCCTAAATTTAATTTTCTGATGAGAATTGGTGCAACAGCCCAACTTCTGGCACTACCATCCAGACTCAGTTAAAAATACTGGAGAATCTTCTGGAGGTGGATGGTTTTGTAGGATTGACTGAGTCTAGAAAATGCCTTACCTTAGCTAACAATGTTTTGCCACATCCTGGAGGCCCTGCCAGCAGGACACCAGCTGGAGTAGTCAGGCCCAGAGCTTTAAACTTCTCTGGGTTTCGCACAGGCGCCTAAAAAGAAATTATCACAGTCATCTGTGACATAAAGCTAACGCGAAACTTTGAACTTCGGGCACAGCTGAATGAAACATCATCCATAAGCAAGTTCTTTATTCCAATTCTTTATAGGCTAAAAGAATAAAGAGTCGATCGGCCTTTCATTATCTTGCACTGCTAAGTACCCCAAAATGGGAGAAGTATCGTTACTGAGAGGCAAAGATTTTATTTACCCAAGTTCTAATATTAAGGTATTAGTGTTAAGAAACCCTCTGACTGGCAGCAAAACTGCTAAGCTCCCAGCTAAGCAGTCTCCAATTCTTTGTTTGGCAGTTGCATAATGAAGGTTGTTGGTACAACACTTTTAGACTACTTAAAGATTGAGCAACACAAACACACTTTAAGCACGAATACGGAAAGCAAACTGTTAAATACGTGCCCTTGTAACAAATTTTAAGGCAAATTACAGAAGCCTAACTGTTTTAAATAAAGATGTTGCAAAATTTCTAGTTTGTAGGATGTTAGAACTCATGAGCAGAACATTATGCCTGAAATAAATATTAAAAACAAGCAGAGTTTTATTTCCTACATAAGGGGAAGTGCAAAAAATCTGTGAAAGTAAGGTTAAGACATACCAATATTGCCATAGTCAGCTCCTCCCGAACATCCTCCAGGGCTCCAATATCTGCCCATGTCACATCAGGGATTGTGACAAAGCCTTCTCTCTTGGCAGAGGGCTGCACTGATGACAGTGCAACAATAAAATCATTCATCTCAATGCACAGCTTCTGCAGCTGCTCCTCAGGCAAGGGGTCTTGCTTCTTCAGCAAATCCAAAAGTCTCTGCAATTCATCCTTAGGGTACATGGAAAGGAAAACAAGAAGATTATGCACTAGACTGGACTTTAGGAACCATTTTAAGGGCTTTTTCAAAGCGATACTTCAACTATCAACCACAGTAATAGCGACTGACATATTTTATGTGTACTGTACATAATAATGATAAAAACGTTCCAGGAGAGCTCTGTGTACATTTAGCACATGTGAAAGCACTGAGCTGAGGCTAAAATCTTGATTTAGATATACAGAAACTGAGCTAGCATGTGTATTCTGTCTTCCAATTCTTCCTACTCCTCTTCCCACACCAATTAGGAGAAAGCTATTTCCATGCTGAAATTTCCAAACTATGTATTATTTATATGTATTAATTCTGGTTTTAACAAGAAACTGCTTTCAAGAGAAAGTGAAAAACTCTGCTGAATGGCATAATTTCAACAATTTGCAGAATATTCAGTTACGAGTAAACCTTTGAAACTCTTAACCCACTTGTAGAATATACACTTTTACTGAACATGATCTGATTTCAAGTTGTCAGCTCATGTCCTCAGCCTGATTAGACCTGGTTTTGTAATCGAGCCCTGATAAAGTCTGGGCAAACAGAACAGAGATGCAGGGTAATGCTTTTCTACACTGTCCCACGTTGCAGACCACAGTGCACCAAGGAAGTATGTTCCAATTTCCCCAGTCAGTTCCTTACTGGGGAAACTACCCCAGAAAACACTCAATCAAAGAACTTTATAACTTCACTACATAAATACTGTTCTAATACAGAGAGGCAGTATCAAAGCAAACTGGTGCTGCACCACAAGTAAAACTATACCAGGATTTTCATTACAAGATAGAGGGAGAAAAAAAAAAAAACAACTAAAAATTCTGTTAGGTTTCAACATTTTTCCTACAGCCGTATACAGGAAAAGTATCAGTTCCTATCAGTTTCAACTAGGATAGCCCTAAAACTGACCACAAAGAAATAGAAGTCTTTATAGTGCCTGATATCCCTCTTAAGCCCTCCCTCCTCTTCTTAACAGAACCATTAAGAGAAACTCTGAAATAGCCAAGACCACTGGGTTTGTTTACTTGAATTGTGTGAATGATTTTTAAAGGTTTTGTATGTTTATTTTTCCATTATAAACATAATACAAGGGTTTTAATGACAATACCCTGTATTAGACTATGTCAACCTCCTGCCAGCTATCAAAATATGGCTTTGTTAGGATTAGACTTCCTCATTCTCAATGACCCCTTTGATGATGGTGATGTTGATAAAAGCTGCAACTACCTGCCCTTCCCCACTTTCTTTTGGCTGCATCAGGCCCCAGGAAACACTGGGAGGTTTGCAGTATGGTTATGTTACACTAATACAAAGGCTTGCTACGGCTTTTTTACGCTGGTTTTTGTAATTACAGTAACAGTTTTCTTTGTCAGTCCCTCTAAAAACAGAATCTAAGTACAATGTGGATGTAAGCCTACTCTGTTTTACTTCTCCAGGCAAATCTTTAGGAAGCCTGCACATTATAAAGGCACATACAGGCTCCAAATTTTGAGAAGTAGGCCCAAGGATTTCTCTATAATAGTTATTGTGCTTCACTAACCACATCATGTCACTTGGGCCACTGAATAATTCTGGCACTAGAAATGCTATTTTCTGAAAAAGAGTTCCAGTTGTCCTGCACATTAACAGCTCATCTCTTCCTCAAACTTGCTACAGGTACTAGACACAAATTTGACTTAACCCAAGTAATCACACAGCTGGAGGGAAAACACAGACTGCTTAAATACTTTAACTCTACCAGGTCAGGGAAGAACCCCAGGCATCATAACAAATATTTCACTGAGGGCACAGCAAGAAGCTTGTGCAGAAAACTCAGTGCAAGTCTAATATTTTTAAACTTCTGTTAACAGTTGACATACTTTTGAAGAGAGATACAGCTGCCCTTTTAGGCTCTGCTCTGCTAGAAAACAAAACAACAAAGCACAAACAACAACAAAAAAATCCAGTGGAAAAACCACACCTTGTATAAAACGTGACCATGACTTTTAGGAGGACTGGGGTTTGGGAGCCACTTATACAGACCCATTACATGGGTCATTAGGAGTTCAGCTCCTGTCTTAATAGCTGACATCTCTAAAGCTAAATTTAATACATTGGCCACAGATTTTGAGAATTCATGAGCAACGACTTTTATAACTAGAAAATGGCTCAACTCTTAAGACATTAGAAATACATGCTTCAAGGAATAAATACCTTAGGAGGAAGTTCCAGTTGTTTGGTGCCCTCTTCTACCAGGATGTCTGTTCCTATTCCCATGCCTTCCTCAGCCGTGTTTCCTCCAGCCTGTGCTTGTTTCCTGCTCTGCTCCTCAGATTTTATCAGGACCCTGTTCACTGTGCACATTGCTGCCTCTCGACACAGTGCCATCAGATCAGCTCCCACGTAACCCGGAGTCAGCCGTGCCAAGTGACGGAATTCAAAGGACTCTGGGAGCTTCAGTTTTCGACACAAAGTCTGAAGAATTCTAATTGAGTAGGGGGGAATAAAAAAAAAGAAAAGATGAAACTGTAGCTTTGGTTTTTTAGTATGTATGAAAACAAACAGCATGGATTCAAGGACTCTTTCAGTCCACATGAACTGAAAAAGTACAGTGGTAAGATTTCACTTAACTATGAAGTAACAAACACTGAAATCCACAAAAATGTGCTATATATTTCCTTTTAGTTCTTAAAAACCAACAGCATCAACCAGGTAATGCCAATTAGTGAGTAAAAGCCAGTTTTGGTGAATCTAAGTATTACAGATTCTTTAAACTTTAGTTTACGATTCCAAATCGACAGACTAGGTCTCAGAGCATACTACAGAGACGCACACAAGTTATCCATGAAGATATTTAACCTTGTATTCCTAACTACGTTAGTCTGCACAGTCTGTTCCATCCCACTTTTAGTTATGCATTGAAGAACACTCATGACAAACTATTCTGCAAGGAGCAAATGAAATCAGACTGTGTGGAGCTCTATCTTTTAACAGTCAGTATCTTTCCCTGACCATTGTCAGTGGAATTTGTCAGCAGATATTTCCTGCATCCCCAGTAAAACTTCCAATAGTTTTACTGTGCACACAGCTTATGTGTGCACCTCATGTGCAACCTCATCTTCATCCAAAAGCTAAAGTTACACCTACTTGAGTAGTTCCCTCACTAATACAAAACAGCTTTATGTAACTGACAGTGAAGTGCTACACTTTGCACTTTTTTTTTAATGGGAGTTTTTTTACTCTATATCAAGGCTGAAGCTTTAAAAATCTCCTTTAAGGTCCATCAAGACTTCTGGCTGCTCTTCCAAGCCAAGGACAACTGAAAACTAAATGTCTGGTTAAAAAAAAAAAAAAAAAAGGCAAAAGCCAATGTCACTGCACAGAAACTGGCACAAGAACTCTGAGAAAAGGGATCAAATCAACTTGTTTAAAATGGGAAAACATCACTTCATTGGGAAAATATTTTAAAGAGGCAGCACAAACCAAAGGAGCGAACATCAGTAACATACTTTCTAGTTCCAATGAAACTAGTTTAAATTATTTCCAGATAAGTAATGAAACTACAGAAAAGTTATGAAAGAAACAAGTGATTAAGCTATTCAAAACTCTGAAATTATAATATGTTTCATCTGTTTGCCTCCCCCACTGATTAGAGCCATCCTCTCTCCTTTAAAGCTTTATTAGTGATATTAGTGTGGTTCTCAAGAATTTTTCAACCTGTCTGACAGCAGCTGTAGCTAATCAACTGAGTCAGAGTGCAAAAAGTTAAGAACTATATATAAATGGCTTGTTTGGAATTTGTGTCCTACAGATCTAATTTTCCGTCACAGGCTTCATACATGTACAAGAAAACACTGCAAGTAAAGCAAGATCTCCAGATCCTCATCCTACTACGCCCTGCTAAGGCTATGGAACCTCAACTAAGCAGTTCAAAGCCTGCCTTCAGCAAGACTCATTTATCCTAAGCCAGCACACTATAAGGATTTCAGTTTCTATATGACCCTTTCATTCCAAAATAAAGGAACAACACTGTCCCCACACTCCCTGGCAAAACAAAACAAAGCAGAAAAGCAGGGGAAGTGAATAATTATAAAAGGAAAACAAAATCAACAGTTCCTGTAAGCCTACACCTCCAGGATTACAAACAATTGTACAAAACAATAATATGAACGAATATGACAACTCTCCCACCTGTGAACAATCTCTACACACTACAATGACTTTGCCATTCACAACTCCTGTCCTTCAAAACAGTGCTATTTCTGGGAATATCAATTTTAACATGGTCCTAAGAACTACCACAGAATCAGAACTCTCATCAATTAACTCTTTAGTTTTGCCTCTAACCATCTGCGTGTTTGCTCACAACAAAGAGGAACATAATTCCTACAGGGCTGTAGATCTGTAGACCCAACTCAGAAGTATGATTAGCTGAGGTCAGAGAAACTTATCCTTTAACCTTCCCTTCCTTTCTATAACAAGATAAGCCACAGCTGTTTTCAAACCTCTTTTCCTGTGTTTTCTGCTGTTGTGGAAATGAGTAGCAGTTCCTTTTTAATTAAGAAAGCAAACACAGATTTATTACTTTTAACCTAGTCTGACCGTCACAGCTCTTTGAAATAAAAAGGGCCAGTTACACAAAAGAGGATGCAGCTCAGCTTAGTGCCTGGACTGGTGTCTTTCCATGAGGACTGGAATGAAGAATCTAGGCTTGTTGCTTAAGGTATGTGCTTGAGAAGACTAACAAATGGGCTATACTTAATTTATGTTGCTAATCTAATGGTTACGTAAGGAACACCAAAGACAGAATGTTAACTTCCTGAAAAAGAGAAAATATACATTTGACTCCATCATCTATCCTGTTAAGGCACTTGAAAACCCATTAACGTAACGCTAAAAGCAGATGTGCACACAAGAAAGGAAACCACTCCACACGTAGATATAGTTACCAAGACAAAGAGTAGCTGCACACAATGTCTTCTGCACTTTTTAGTGTGTACAGGCACAAATAGGACTGAACACAATAAAGTACTTTTCCTTAATTCGTACGTTAACTTACACATTACTGCCTTAACTACTAATCAATCATAAAGAAGCTTAAAGTTCGTAAGACGTACTTTTCTCTCGCCCCTTCATCTGGGATCCCTAAACAAATTTCTCGATCAAATCTCCCGGCTCTCCTCAGCGCAGGGTCCAGTGAGTCAGGTCTGTTTGTCGCTCCGATAACAAGGACCTGGGCAGTGGCAGCCACATTATTCAAGTCTAAAGGAAGGAAGGAAGTTAATACTCATACTCACTGTCCCAACTTTGTTCCGGTATCTGTGGGACTCTGTTTCTGCAGCACTCGATAACACTCAGCACAGATAAACTAACTGACAGTCACTGCTGTTCATCTTTATTTCTACTACCTAGAACCTGCCATTTTGAACAATCAAGCAAAATTAGGCATTTCAAATTAAATTCAACAGGTATTTCCATTATTTCTGCTTATGCAACAGACAGGCTTATATAATGCTAGACAGACCACTGTGAAAATAACATCAAATTTATAAGAATCTTCCCACCACTCTCCACATTGCCAAAACATGAAAAATTATTACCACTGGCTCCTCTAAACTAACCCCATGTCACTACTGAAGCAAAGCAGACAGTGAGCCTGATAACCAGAAATTTGAGCTTAGCACAGATGTTCCTTAAACTGACCGTCCATACAAGTCAGGAACTGAGCAACAATCCTCCGTTCCATGTCCTTGGATGCAACTTCTCTTTTTGGGGTGATCGCATCAATCTCATCAATGAAAAGGACACACGGTGCACTCGACTAGGAGCAAAAAATATTAAGAATTACAAAATGACACTGGCAGAGTGTATTACAAGACAGAAATTTTTCCTATTTTCTGATCTATAATTATTACTGTAAATCTGCTGCACAATCAACTGCCCCTGGAACAACTCTATTGTTCTTTCTGAGTATCTGGAAAGTCACCACACTATGAAACTGCGCTGAGCTGAAGCTATGGAATAATTAAGGCGTGAGATTCAAAATGCCTCTACACACTGTTTAAAATTTAAATATACCTCTATGTTGCTTTATGTTTCCCATAAATATTCCATTGTGACTGCCTGGCTTAAGTCCATAAATGAAAATCACATAAGAAAGGTCTCGTGTGGGGTTGTTTGTTTTGTTAGTGACATTAGAGCTGTGGAATTTCAAGAGCTAATGTTACTGACACACATAATGAAACAAAAGGAGCAGTAGGTGGTCATGTAACTTCAGACTGCTACAGAGCCTGACCGTGTTCAAAAAGCAAAAATGAGCAGTGAGAAACTCCTACAAGTCTTCTGCAATTCCACATACTTCATACAAAGCCAACACTAATTCTGAATAATAATTTGTGTAACTAACAGACTGGTGTTTAACTGACAAAAGATTATTAATATTCACAAAAAGCACTAGTAGTACAAAGGAATACTTAAGGAAAATACTGGAATCATCTTGCAAAGGAGTCCCCTATAAAAATTAATGTTGCACACCCATGCACTCGGTGTTATCAGGCACCAGCTGCGCCATCTACTGGTCATTCCCTTTCACTGTCTGACAGAGGGGAAAAAGCCAACATAATGTGGAACCGTGTCTCTATCCCTGCACAAAAACTGGCACAAAAACTGAGTGGAAAACTACTGAAATGAATGTGAGAGACTATGAAAAGTTATTAGACTTCTTTTTAAACTTATTTTATACAATAGATGTAAATTCTGCAACAATAACTTTTAGAGCAATCCTCCTCTCAATCACTCCATATACAAAAGATTTGTAATTTCTAAAAACTCTTTCCCATAAACTATTTAATTTTATTCTCAACAACATCTTAACATGGCTCTCTAAAAATGAAAGTGCTGTATGAACTGGAAACATAATAAAAGAACAGTTTCACAAGCAATCATTTTGCCCTAGTTAGTACTCTTTTTTTACAGAAAAATACTCTAAATACCTACATAGAGTCATGTGGGAAAGTAGAAAAGTGGAATAAAGTTGGAAAACCATAATGTTCTCAGATGTCAGGAACAGAAAACTGTTCTTCATGAAGTAAAACACTAGCCACATACTAAAAAAAAAAACCAGAAAACTCTGCATTTGTTTAAATTAAAATTATCTCAACCTGTCTCGTTTTCTTTGCTTCTGTGTCCAGAAGTCATGCCAAAGCAAGATTTCAACTGTAGCTTGTCTCCTGCTCTTATCACATTTGTTCCAAATTTTCTACTTTATACTTAGCCCCCCAGAGCCTAAATTCTCTCACATTCACTAGAATTCCATGCCACACAAAACTAGCAGAAACCCTGTAACAAAAAAGCACAATCAACTGCTCTTATTTTGGTTTTTTATATTTCAAGCCAAGCAGCTCCAAATACGTAAATAATTTCTGTTGCTCTCTTTACATTGCTACGATGAACCATCTTTTGTCAAGGCTTCAGAATAGTAGGCTTTGTGTCCTATGACATCATGACAGTACAATGGAATTCTGGTCACAGGAGGGGAGACAAGTCATATGTGCAGCAGTATAAGGATTCACTCACTAATATTCACCCAGATTCAAACCGCAGCAACAAAGTACAAATCTTTACAAAGAAAAAGATAAACAATTCACAGTGTAATTTCCAAAGGATGTCTCACCACTGCCTGCTCAAACAACTCTCTCAGTTTCTGCTCAGATTCCCCTGACACTCCAGACACAATCTCTGTTGCAGCCACTTTCAACATTGGGAGCTCGAGTTCCTGGAAGAGACAGGGAACATTGTATGATATATTCAGAAGTTAAAGCTGTTTGCTGTCCTTGGAGACCAATATTTTCCAATACCACATCTTTTACACCTACAAACTATGCAATCAAGACTAAAATCTAAAGACCTTTTTTAAAAGATAAGTAGCATCGTCCAACCTAAAATGGGTCTGAGTCATTAGTCCAAGTGAATGAAAATGGATATAAAAAAAAAAAAACACCACTTCCCCTAATTCAGTTAGAGAATGACTGCACTGTCAAACAGCTTCTCACCTTGGTTCCCAACCCAGTCCTTCCCAATGCATGTATTTCAGTTCGTGCTTGGGCTCGCTTCTTGAAAAAACTGTTTTATTTCTATGCGTAAGAGGGCAAGACAAGCCCCACCAGGTTTGGTTCCCTTAACCCTGCTCCAGAAATATCTGAGCAGGACTGTACAATAAGACACTTGTAAAATGCACAGTCAAGGTTTTCTGCTATTAAAAATAAATAAATACAATGGTGACTTTGATAGACTGTAGCACAGCAGTGCTACAGGTAGTTGCAGCCTCACCACATACCAAACTATCCACACCAATGGTGTCCGCTCTGAAAATGTCAGTTTGACATAGGCAGGGCAACACCTGTTTTGGAAATTCAGGATGGTTGTTTAATGGATGCCATCCAATAAAATCAATGTAATGCCTCGTAAAAGATGGTAAGGTTGAGTCTAGACTTGGAACACTATGGTAAATTTAACCAAAAGTACCTTCCATTTACGCCCTTCTCAACACCCGTGCCTATACTGATGTCCTGGGAATGCCCCAGAACAATTTCAAATGTAAAACCCTGACACTATGTCTCTTCTTTATATATGAGGTTCTATGAAGTACAGATTCAGATGGAATTCAAACAAAGGAAGTGAAGATTAAATATTTCAGACTGTCACAGGAAGGGTAAAGAAGCGGAACGATCTAGTCTATCATGAAGGAGGACTATTTTCTTTCTAAATATAATTCAGGAAAAGAAGCAACTGTAAATTTAAAGCTATCTCACCCCAGCAATTGCCTGTGCAAGTAATGTTTTTCCACATCCTGGTGGCCCGTGTAAAAGAAAACCGCGAGGTGGGACCACACCTAAGTGGTTATAGACTTCAGGATGACGGATGTGAATGAGCATCTTGCATATTTCCTGTTAAGAACAAGAAAAAACTTCATTTCAATTACAAAAAATTTATTACACATTGCTACAATTATAGATAGGGCAAAGTAAAGGAAGTTCTGTTTATTAATCTGATTTCAGTGACTGCTTACAGAAAGATTAACCCAAGGAAAATAAACAACCTTCTTGTTGTTGATTTAAGCAGCTCTTCTCAGTGCCAGGCAGATGAGTTCTGCAAGATTCCTTCTCTGTCATTTTTCACGTGACATTTCTTTCAGTGCATCCTGTAGCCCACAAATAAAGTTTTAACTAACCTTTAAAGTTTCGTCGTTGCCTCCTACATCCTCAAACGTCACCGAGGGGCGGTAAAGCTCTGGTCCCTTACTTCTCACTGTTAAGGACAAAAAGTCACACAAATTTAGACATGGTATAACAGTAGTTGCTAACACCAGGCAGAAAGGTACTCAGCCTTAGTTAAGCTAGCTAAGTTAGCCTTAGCTAACTGTTAATTAGCTAAGCACATGGAGTACTATTATTTTTTAGCAGTAGACAGAGGACTGAACTATTTTTTTAGTATAACATTAAGCCTAAATTTTTTTTAAAAATTGCTTGAGACCACTTCTCTGCACCTCAAAAAAACACTTCTCCGGTAACAGATTTCATGGTCAATTACCATCTCTGTTTTGAGTAACACACCAAAAATAACTTCTCACCTTTCTTAAGTAACATGGATTCAATTTCTCCGTCTACATCTGGAAATTCTTCCTTTCTTCTTTTTGTTCTCTTGCCCTTTGTCTTCTTTCTTTCACTCTCCAAGAGAGAAAATTCTGCTGATTTCTAGGCCATAAAACCAGAATTACATATACATAACCTTTTAAAGTCAGTGAACTTCTGCAAATACTTAACAGAAGAAAACGTGTGTCTGTGATGTTTAACTTACACATATTATAAAAATAAAGACAAGCAAGGCATGACTTTAATGCCTTTTGTAGAAAATTCTTTTCGCACTTAGGATTTTGCCCCTTTTTAAAATGGGATGAATAAAACTATGCAAATGCTTTTACTCCATTGGAAACAATTTTCATTACTAGTAAGTCACAAGTGGTTATAAGAAAATACTATTCAGTGTTAACGTAAGTTAACTCCACGTAAGAGAAGGACTGTTACAGGATAAAATAAATAAAAAGTTCAATGATGAAAGCTGGGGAGTTTTTGTTGGGCTTTTTTTTTTAAAAATAATACAGTATTGCAAACATTTTACAATTTGAAGATCTCTCTTCTATTCATTTTCTCTAGATGAGAGGATGCAGTACTACCAGGATAAAGGAATGATTTATCTCATCCGCCTAGTCAGCAAGCATTTTGCGTAATTAGAAAGGCAGATGTAAATGCAGGTCCTCCCTCACATAAAAAGCAGGCTGCTGAAACATCTGGTCAGCCAAGCAATACAAATGTTAACTCACACACATAAATGGAAAGCTTTCAACAGCTAAACAAAATTGGTTTCTTCCAAAATGAAAAAATAACTGGGGTGAAGGAGGGGATCAAAAACCGGGTAATATGACTAGATGGGGGGGTAGAATCTATTTTTAACTGCTTTATAAATCAATGCAGTTTCCTTTCATCTTCTGTAACTTTGTCTGTTCAAAAAAATTCCACTTTCCCCAGGCTCTCTAAGACTTTAACACATGCTGTGGCTACAGCAAGCCTCATGCCAGGTAGGCTGGTCAATGGCAAATGGAACAAGTAACAGCTACTTATTCTTTCCACTGATCTTTATCTCAGTATAGGCACTAAACGGGGCCTCTCTAATACTGAGTACCGGATTTTCCTCAAAAAGATGTGGAGGAGATTCATAATTTGTGTCTTTTTACCTCCCATACAAACATGCTTGAAGTGGGCCAGAAGGTTAGAAAAATCACTTCTGACATGGCAGAACAATGGGCTAAGACATTCCTTCTTCAGAACCCAAGCTAAAATCAAGTACTCTACTAGGCTTAAGCCAATCTTTCTTTTCTATTTAATGTGTTCACCATCTTTCACCACAGCAAGCATGTTTGTCAAAAAAATATTTTAAAAATCCAGAGAGAAAGACTGTCTTTTTGGTCTTAGAATCACCCTTCAGAAGCCTGTCAAGTAACACAGGAATCATGGAATGGTTTGAGTTGGAAGGGACCTTACAGATCAATTATATTCATACTTCTACTTCAATCATCTTGGGTTTGTAAAGCACAATACCTCAGAAATCGGTTTCTTTTCATCTCCTTCTCCATCCTCAGAAAGGTCAATGAAAAAGGCTTTTCCACATGGAGTTTTATCAATGAACCAGCCACCATCAGAGATCCGTGTTTCACTTCTTGCTCCTGGTGACACGGTGCTTGTTTGAGGTGCTGTTCGTGCAGGAGGAGGGGTTTCCACTGGGTCAGTTTTTGGAGTGGTTGGTGCAGAATCAGGATTTCCTTTCTTATATAAGCTCAGCAGGGAACTGTTCATGTGATTTGCAGACTGCAGATTCACGCATTCGAAAAGAAAATATACCGGACAGATTATTTATAGTAAGAGGCTAAAAAAAACTGTTTCATAAACATAATTCAGGATTATCCCTGTTGGAGAAAAGAGGCATGCATCTCCCAACCCACTCCTCTGTAAATCAAGTGACAGCATATAAAACTGCATGTGCTGGTTGAAGGGGCAGCAGCCTTTACAATGCACCCTGAAATGATCCCTGTTAATTGGCAGGCACCTCTTTTCATAGTAGTTTTGTAATAGACAGTTCCTTTAATCACTTCATTCATTTGATAAGTCTTTCAGGTCCCCAGTGTGCCTTCCTCAACAGTGATTCCCCACCACAGGTTCCTCCTGTTCCTTCAGAATTCAGTCTCCTTTCAGCTCTATAGAATTCTCCGTTGGAATTGTCAACTCTGACTATACCTCCTCTCTTATCTCCACTTTTAAATTCTCCAAGTGCACTTTCACAACATAGAATCATATATTATGCAAATACAAACATAATAAAATGCAACTTACTAGATCTTCTGGATAATCATCATAATCAGAGTCATCTGTGGTACTTCCAGTAGTCCTTTACATGGAAGGAAGACAAAAACTCCATGATTATCAGAGCAGAACTGCAAGCGAGACATCCATAAAATAAAACAAATGCAATTTCAACAATGTGGCTCCCCACAAGTATGACAGGTAGCCTAAAGCTGGAGAGAAATTCCTGACCTGCATGTTTCAAATTTTCTACTATTAAGAGTTAAAAAATGCATCCTTTCCAATCTGTGATGACTTGGATCAACTTGTCAGCCTGGCTGAAAGACAGTCCTAAAAAAAGGTGATGTAGGATCACTCTGACTCAGTTCACCAAGAGATCACACAATCATCAGTGCTGGCACAAGGGAAGTAGTAGCAAATCACTGCTGAACTAGACTAGTCCTTCTGACAACATTGTTCTAATTTCCCACAAGGTCCTTAATATCTACCACATGTTAGAGAAACCAGAGCAGTCCAGGAGACTATGCACAGGTTTAGGAGTCAGGAAATTTCAATTCCAATTTCATTCCCATGGGTGATTTACTCAGAACAGCCTGTCTTGTAGTCTTGTCTTCCAGACGTAGACAGTATCTCTCACACCCAAGAAAGATTAAGAACAAAACAGAACAAAGGAACTGAATCACATGAGAACTGAGGCCTTGTGTGGAAAACTATCCACGAAGCCCCAAGGTATCCACCAATTCAGGGCTGTACGTTCCCCACAACAGAGAAATCGTGATTAGCTCTAGTATCTGCTTGTCTTCAGGGACAAAAGTGATTCCAATAAAAACAGATAACTTCTAAAGAAGACAAGCCTGTGGGATATCAAGGATCTACCCGTACCCTTGAAACTACCAAAATTTAATAATATGAAGGCAGAAAGCTTTAAAGAAGTGGTAACACTAAAGGCATTATTCATCTACTGGTAAAAATTAGTCTTACTCATTTTTCTCTTGTCTCGCTCTTTTTGCCACATGTTCAGCTTCTAAAACTGCTAAATCCTCACGTTGTTTTTCACTACTGATTATTCCAAACACTGAAAGAAAAAGTTCAATCATTTAAGAAAACAGCCAAAGGATAATCAAAGAATTTGGCATCTTGGACATAACACTAACAGAACTACCTTTTGCAACTTGTATTCTAAAGGCATTTCTTTTTCTTCGTCCATATTCTGCACTGAAAAAGAAAACCAAAATGAAGAGGTTACATCAACTGACTTTTCCCCCACCTTATTGTCATTCTCAGTGGAAAAAATACATGGTAAGTTAATACCCAAGCTTCCACACAAGTTCTTCTTAAAAACCAACAGTGTGAAAATGTGATTATTTTTTCTTAACACTGGAATAGCTCAGTGACTGGGATGAAACCAAACCACTAAACTATGCTGGTCTCTAAGGGGATATTTGGTAAAGACTATCAAGGTCCTCTTTAACTGTGGTTACAGAGAAGCAGCAAGGTACAAATGAGCACACTGGATTCTATTTCATAACATTAACTATATTTTAATGCAAACATGAACGTATGGACACAGGACTATAGTCTAGAAAGGACAGTCCGGTAAGGAATAACTGTGTTAATTAATAATGGTCACTATGAGAAATCCTGATTGAAGAGTATCCTTAAATGCAAACAAAACCCATGAACCTTTTACCTTCACTTACTGAATGTGTGTTTTACTTACTTGTTTAATACAACAGCCAACAGAGGCAAAACAAAACCCCAAGACCCATAAGCACCCTAAGCAAGGTGGTTTGGCTCATTTTCTCTAACAAGGCACAAATAAATAGAGCACACAACCCTGAGTGAATACACTTCTCCATCTTCATTAATCCCCACCAATGATGTGCTGAAACACAACCTTGCTCCCCACCCAGAGAAGTGTAACAGCCTAAAAATAATTAGGCAAGACTGACTGCCCTGCTGAGCAACTGAGGAAGAGATAATGTCTTGTTGGGTCCTGTACCTCTCCCCTAAGCCTGTACTGAAGAGTTATTTTCTGCTCATATTTTAAGCTCACTGGGGTAAAGACCAACATGCTGTCATGCATCTTTACTTGTTTATTTAAAACAAACAAACAAAAAAAATCAAGCCACAACTAGATCTTGTAATCCCAGTGCATTAATAAGATGTGTGTTACTAGATATATCAGCAAAGGCAAACACTGGAGGGGAAATGATCTTACTGTTTCAATCAACCTCAAAAACTGGCAAGGAAATTAATATAACAAAAATTAAAATTTTTAATTAAAAACACATGAATGTAAAATAACAAGATAATATATTCAATATTTTAAATCCAGAATATAAGAACATAAATCTTGGCTCACCTGTAGGTTTTCTGCAAATCAGATGCTAGAACTCCAATGTCAACATACTGCCCACATTTACTGCTTGCAAGATACTGAAATGAAGAATTGTAAGCAGAGAACAAAATCCTTGTTAATCACTTCACCGGAACAGCTAGGCCAAATATGCCTATTTCAAACCTCACTCTTCTTAGGAAGACAAAATGAAAATCAGAAACAGCTTTTCACTGCCTTGCAACACATCAGACAGTATTTCCCAAGGAAATGGGAAATGTTTATTAAATTACAGATAACTGGGCAGCTCTGTTTCCCCAGGAAAGGCAGTATCCTGCATTTGGGGGCTTTTGGTCAACTCCAATGTTTTTATATAGTAAGAAAGATGAGTCTGGAGCCCACACAGCATCCTATCACCAATCTTAAAGTTTTTGTTCCTCTCAGCTAACCTCCTTTCTGTTTAGATCTCCTACCCTAAAAATGAAACCATCTATATCAATCAGCATGAACACTGTCGCAATAGGAACTTTAACCTTTACAAGATGTTTCAAGGAGTACTAAACAAAAGTGAGTTCTGTCAAGCCTTTTTATTGTTATGACAGCAGCTAATCCAACCCATTTTCAAACCACAATTATGAAAGTGTGAGAAAACGTACAAAATTCCATGTACAACTGTACTCCATTTACTCTCTTCCCCCAATCTCCAAATCAGGAGTGAGAAGGAGTTTTGATATTGTAAAGATCAATTCCTTCTTAAAAAGGAGCAAGAAAACAGAGAATCTCCCTAAAAGACACAGTATCACAGATGTCACAGTGAGCAGAATTTCAAAACCTCATCTAAACTAATAACTCTATTTAAAACAATCAAATTGAATACAGAATTATCTTTTAAAATTATGTTAACTTCATGTCACCCATGGGCACCTACTGCCCTGCAGGAAACATCAAGGCTACCATAAACCCTACCATAAAAAGGCTCTTCCACTTCAGAATAGCCAAGACACAGTCACTGTGATCTTGTAAATTAAACCAAGCAAGTTCCCTCAGGCAGACACTTGCATTTTAAGGAATTAGAACTGGAGTACACTAATAGAGAGGCTCAATAAAAGGGTGTTTAATTTGCAAAGTCACCAGCAATGATCATAAGAAGTAACACAGCACTGTGCCACCTGAAGGAATCGCTGTTTTCCCTGCTCTTCACACATGTACTAGGGAAGTAATTTTATTTTCCCCTTTTACTCAGCCATTTAATATAATTGCTGTACATGTTTCCAAATGTAAACACTTAAAATTTGCCAATATCACGGAATCACAGAATCAATTAGGTGAGAAAACACTCCTGAGATCACCAAGTCCAACCTATGACCGAACACCATCATGTCAAAAAGACCATGGCACCAAGTGCCACATCCAGTCTTCCCTTAAACACCTCCAGGGACAGGGGCTCCACCACCTCCCTGGGCAGCCCGTTCCAATGTCTAATCAAAGTTTCTGTGAAGAAATTCCTACTAATACCCAAATACACACACACACACACACACATATATATACACACTCCACGTATATACATATGTATGCACATAATATATATGCGCATATACCTACATATGTACATATATATACATATATACACACACGGTATATTTATACATCTCTATACAATCTGAGTGTATTTTCTTCGCACTACTCATTGCACACTTGAAGCAGCAGCCACCCTCGGGATCACAACTACCGAAGAGGACGGAAAGAAGTGCGAAAATAAAGCGAAACAACAGAAAATAAATTAAAATAAAACAAACCACCGAACAAACAAATAGACCTTTCTGAAGCCAATTTAAAGGCCCTGGGAGGTAAGGCCGGGCTTTGGTCTCCTCCAGCCCCTGAGCGGGCCGCATGCTCAAGGCCCCTCGGCGGGCGCGGGACACGCCAGCCCCCCTCGCCGACAGTGCCGTGGCCGTAGCCGGTCCCGGTGCCGGC
>VXAY01006844.1:553245-597819 GCA_013399855.1 Oxyruncus cristatus | reverse complement strand
GCCGGCGGGCTGAGGGCGGTGGGGGCTGCGCCGGGACATGGCCGCGGTTCGGGGGCCCGGGGTGCAGCCCCCTGGACCGGGGGATCGGGGGAGCCGGGAGCGACTGGCTGCGGGAAAGCGCCGTGGGATTCGGTGCCCGAAGCATGTTGGGCTCTGGGAGCGCGGGGCGGGGGGCTGTGGGAGCACGAGGAGCTGTGGGAGCGCAGGGAGCGGTGCCGGCGCCGGCCCTCGGGAAGCGCACGGGCCTAAAAAGCGCGGCCGCGCAACAGGGCTCGAACTGCGAGGGTGCCTTGCCCTGTCTAGGCGTGTGCTGCGGGGCTGTGGAGCTCCGAGTTCCCGGACAAACAGGATTTCCATCTTCTTTGTTAGAGAGTCGCCCGCAGCCTCTGCTGCCTGGCGTTGTTGCAATGTAGAGGCACAGATTTGACTTCATTTTCTTTACGCTTCTCTATAAAAGCGAACTGGCTTTTATACCTCTTTCAATGCTAGTGCTGTTTCAGAGTCTACCCGCTTCTAACAGAAACAAGGACAGAAGCACTTGGAAAAAAAGTTCAGCCTAGAAGGATAGATTATTTGTTGAAAAATGAAAAGCCTTCATCTGTTTTTTTTTAGGAATAGAAAAGAATACTGTTCAATTCCTTGGAGAAAAGAACCATGTCTTTGCAGACATAGCGTGATGATGTGCACATGTGCATCCTAAGCCTTTTTTGAGAGGACTTTTCTGTCCGAAATATTCATGTTCATATTTCAGTTGCTGAAAGTTCATTCAATAATGATGTTACTCTCTTATTGCCTAATGTAGTATTAATTAATCCACTGTTGATGTAAGTGGTAAAAAAAATAGATTCACTTCTTGAAACCACACTATTCAGCTTTATTGTGAGGAGAGTTTAAAAAATGCATTAACTTTTTGTTCCTTTTAAGTTCTGGCTTCAAGGGTTGTATTAATAAATCTGTTACTAAAATTACTGAGTTTGCCTTCCTGGCTTGTTGTAAGGGTTGAACTGAACTTTAGCATTTGTGCAACAGTTGCTCTTGAGAAAATATCATAAAATCACTTGGCCTGACGATAAGATGTAGCCAAGCTTTCTACCTAACATAGGAGTCAGTTGTGACTAATTGAAATATGACTTTGGCAGATCAACATGGAACAAGATGTCTGCAATGAGAGCAGGAGGGTTCTCCCTAATTTACTGGCTAAAAATAAAGCTGTGTATATTCCCAGTTACCATACAATGTTTCCTTATCTTGGACTCCAGATAATCACACTATCAGATTTGGAATGTGACTACATCAACGCTAGATCGTGCTGCTCCAAACTCAATAAAGTAAATTGCTCTCCCTTGCATTTAATGTGGTTTGAGAAAACCACATCCTTCATCTCAGCATCGCAAATAACTGGGGTGTAATGTATACCTGGAGAGCCTTGACTGGCAGTATTTTGCATACATCCTTTATTTCAGCCTGCCTGTCCCTTTTGGGTGCCCATCTTTCAGCAAATTCAGTCACAAAAGGCTGTTGTTCTGACCCCTGGTGCTCCAGGATGGGCTGCTGCTCTGAATTAGTGGGACTGAGACTTAATGCTTCACAGAGCTCTTGAGTTCTGTGCTTTAGTTCTTGTAGGTGAGCCACACCAAGGGTGTCTACTCATGACTGAACTCTGAGGTCTTCACAGCAACTTTCTCTGGTGCTTCTGTGTAATTTCTAACCTGTCTTGAACAGTAGAGTTTTACTGTGATAAGGAAAAGTACCATTTTAAACAAATCTGCTTGAAACTGTTTGCATTAAATCAATGTGGCTTTCCCATGTATGTGTGTTCACTTGGATTTAGAGGTACTCTTTTGTTAATATAAGAGAGAAAGGTACTGGATACTATCAAGCCAAAAATGTGTAATTGCCAGGGGCTGACCCAATTTAACCACGGCAGTTTTCATATTGATCAACTTTTTTATCTGTTCCAAGCCTGAGGCTGTTTGTACATCCTGTGTCTGTGCTGTCTGTGCAGATTTTAATTATCTATGTTCCTAAATCCACTGTTCTCTGCAGTGATTTCAAATGAGCAATTCAAATGTATACTTTTTAACTCAATTTTTTAAGTGCTTGTGTGATACAGTTGTGTTCAAACAGCTGCTGTGATGCTCTCTAGAAGTGCTTGTAATACTTGGATAAAGCACCTCTGTCATAATATCTTAGGGCTTGATTTCTGGCTTACTTGCCTGGAATCTGCCTGAAGGTATTAATTTCTCCACACTGTGATGGAATCACATGCCTCTGCCATGAGTTTTGCATGATTAGAATGAGATGATAACTCCATATAGATCTCTGTTTCGGAAAGGAATTTACATTTGTCTGTATAACTCTTTTCTTTTCCCTTTTTACAGTGGGTGGTCCCTGAGGTGATTGGCCATGCTGTTGTAACAGTATTAATGCTTATTTCATTGCACTGGTTCATCTTTCTCCTTAATTTGCCAGTAGCAACATGGAATATATATAGGTAAGTGTACAGGGGTTTGTGTGCTTCTCCCTCCCCCCCCGGCCCCTTACTACTTTGGCTTTAAGTGTAGTACAAGGATAAATAATATGTCGTGATGAGAAGTTTCAGTTGTGTTCTTGAGCTGCTACTAGTCTTCGTTGATCAAACTAACATAAAACCTCTTCTTGCCATTAAAATGGTAAGAAACGCAACAGTGTAAAGGATATGAAACTTTTGGCCTTTTCTTTCACTATCCCTAGTGCCCAGGAGTCTTGATTTGTGGGTCATTCCCAAGTCCATAGGAAATAATAGCATATTAATTGGGATTATGAAGCAGTATTGCAGACAGAGTTGTTAATGTTTTTCATGCTGTGCCTACGTGTGTGGTAGTGATATCAGCATTAAAGTGCTGAGGTCAGCTCGCCTGATGGTTGTAAAACCACTGGGCTGGGGTGTTGGCCCCCACACCCTCCTTCATTCACTGACTTGTCTCTCACTCTCATTTGCACTGTTTGTGTTTCCCCATCCTGCCTCTTTGTGTTTCGAAAGGTTTGCAGACTTTTCATCCTAGGACAGCTGTCAGTGTTACTGGTCTTTGTGCCCTGGGCTGCCACCCCTTGGAAATGGTTTAGTTGTCAGTAGGGGTTTCCATGTGGCAACACTGGGACTGTCAGTTCAAAAAATGCTCTTTTTATCTTGTATCATCTGATGTTTGGAGAACTGACCCTTAAAGGTGTTAAACTGATGAAAACTCGGTGTGAATTTGTCAGAAATTATCTCTAAACACTATACTTTGGCAATAAAAAAGTTTAAGGTACAGGTAGGAAAAGTTGTCTGTAATTCTTGTTTGCCTAAACCTGTTAGGGTTAACAAGTTGCAGGAGTGTGTTGAGTCACTGGTAAAATTAAACAAGAAGTTTCATACCTCTCATCAAAACAAAGTTGAGTATCTCTGTACTGATAACTTGGCTGTTCTTGGGCAAAACAGCCACGCATTCATCACCCTTGTTTTCTGTGGAATGCCAGCAGAGCCTTCAAATGTTTCTAAGCTGGAGTAACATAAGACAGTATATCTTTGTGCTTAATAAACAAATGTTGCCTAAATGCACACACACAGGGCATGTTTTTGCCTGTTTTTGTTTGGCCACTCATATGTACAACTGTTACACAAAGTGACCAGTATTTGGTTTGGTAGCTGCTGGCAAGTTTGGAATTTGATATTTCATTTAGGCAAGGCTGTTTCTGCAGAGACAGTGGAGAGAGAATGTATTTTCTTTGAAGCTTTGAAGATTTCTTTTACTGGTTACCCTGTTGCTGCTTCATTTTGTGTATTTATGTTAATTTTTAAAATAGCACCTTGCTTTCCCTTCTAAACCCCTTTAAAGTAAATTTTCAAAGATAAATTATTTCTATTTCCACACTTCATTCAAGAAGCTTTGACTGCTGTTTTGTATTGACAGCTCTCATTTAATAGTTGTCATACATGGCATAAATATTCTGAATATCCTAAAATCCAGGATTGTTTCCTCAATTTTAGATGTGCAGTGTAGGCAACAATATGATGCTTTGCCTGTCCTGCCACAAGAAATCAAAATGTTAAGCCTGTATCACTAATCCTGCCTGACTTCTGTGGATCGAGGAGTTTCACTCACACTAATAGCCTGGATTATCCCATCTGTAATGAAGGAATTAGAGATCTGCAAAAGCAGGTGTGGTGTTTAACATTATCAGTTTATCAGGAACTGTAGTGATAGGACAAGGAGTAATAGATTCAAACTAGAAGAGGGGAAATTTAGGCTCGATATACGGAAGAAATTGTCTTCTGTGAGGGTGGTGAGGCACTGGCAGAGGTTGCCCAGAGAAGCTGTGGATGCCTCATCCCTGAAGTGTTCAATGCCAGGTTGGTGGGGCTTTCAGCAACCCGGTCTAGCGGAAGGTGTCCTTGCCGATGGCAGCAGGGTGGGAACTAGATGATCATTAGGATCCCTAGAACCAAAACCATTTTATGATTATAAAGGAAATCTGAAGGTTTGGGATAGAACACACGTGTGACCCAGTGCTCAATGGACGAGAGGTGTGGTAGTCAGAAAATGGTGGAATGTAAAGCAGTTGGAATACCCTGAAGAGAGGAGAAGGTGTCAGTTAAAGTCGGCTCAAGTGGGAAGAGATGAAATGTGAACCCACTAGCATGAGCTGCAAACATCTGGCATCAGCTAAATGTTTTTGCATCTTCTCGGTGTGTTACAGTATTTCTGCACACAAATTCAGAAGGGTTGAAGTTTATTGTCTATTCCAAAATGATTACAGAAGTAAAAATAATTGTGTTGAGATTGAAGCAGTCTGTGCTTTGTAGTAAAAGTGATAAAGGTAGGATAATCTCTTCCTGTCATTCACTTTTCTTCAAAATCTGCCGAATTTCAATGAGTAAATGGCAGTACTTGCCTAATTTACTAAATGTCCAAAGGATTTCAGTTGGAGGAGAGAGGTTTTGTGTGAAAGGGGCATCAGAATTAAATCCTGGGAAGGATAAATTGGTCAACAACAGCATCAAGGGAGACCTTCCAACATGTTTATTGTAACATCCTGCTTGCCCTTCTTGTTCAGCATACTCAGATGATCATTTAATTTGGGGGTTTTTTAATGAATTTTGTCTCAAGTGAGACAGTTTTGTCTTACATTCTCCTTGTTTTAAAACTCTTAGGGAAGTGTTCAGTTTTTTTCTTTCTGCTTTGTTATATAACTCTTGAGAGAATCGGTCCAAATAATGTGATTCTTGCCATGTCTTTAAGTAGATAATACTCATTTTAAAACTGAGAAAGTTTAAAAAAAAAAAAAGTCTTAAAAATGCAGGCAGAATTCTGACCAGAACTTCTATATCCCTTTAAAAATTGTGTAATCGAGAGGGAAGTGTCCTGTTGCTGTGGCAGCAGCTTCCACTGAATGGAAATACTGTGTGTATCCATTAAAGCTGGCAGTTTTCACGTCTGCTGTAGGTCTTTTTGCTGTTTAGAGTATGACAACTGCCTTGAGTTGGGTTTGTCAGCATTAGCATCATTGTATCTGTGACTAGTTTCCTTAGATATATAAGCTGGGGGCCTCAGCTTATATTGAGGAAAAAATACCTCACAGTTTCTGCAATTAAGTTGCAAAATTTGTTATCATTCTTCCTAAAAAGCAAAATTAATACGTGCTGCCTTTGCGACACTCATATCCTAGACATAAAAGAAAATTACGCACCCTATTTCTGGGAAAATTGGTACAGGAAACTTGTGTTCGTCCTTTTATTCCAATTAAATGCATTCCATTCCCAGTAAACGGACAATAATTTCTGTTATAATACAAAAAAAATAGAACAATCCTTTAAAACTTCAAATTTAGAGGAGGATTTCAAAGTGGAATTTGTTCACATGAACTATTTGTAATGGGACACAGCTGTCTCTGAAACTAGTCAAATATGCTGCAGTGCTTTTTAATACCTCTGTGTGAAAGTCACATACTGTGGTCTTAACGTTTTCTTTTTCCCAGTCTTGTACTGCCTCTAGAAAACATCTTTTGTTTCTTGTTCATTTTCTTCTCCTCCTGTTGTTGAAATGAATATTGTAAGAGGTGGGGAAGTGCCTTTTGGAGTACAAGTGCTGCCACTTGAGTACATAATGAAAATCAAAGTCTTCTGTTCTGAGACCATTTTTTTTTTTGCTCCACAAGGAGTTAAATTCCCATATAGAAGGAGTATTAATCCAGGAAGGAAAAGACTGTATGACATTTCAATGAAATAATAGTACTGCTCTGGCTTGAGCTCAGCTGGAGTGAGAACTTCACATGCTCATACTTACTGCCTTTAGAAATGCCTGTGACAAAACAACACGGTGCTTGCTGAATTTTCACAGGACGTAAACACTGTGTTTTCTGACTATATTCTTCCTTTCCTTATGTTTCACTCAACTTTTGTTCTTGTGTGGGTTTGGACAGCAGAACTTCTTCAGTTGTGCCCAGCCTCTCATCCTCTCAGCCTCAGTGTCAGTGCTGAGATATCACATGATGGCTGTGAGAAAGACAGGAATAATACACAGATCCCTTGTCTTGTCTTACACCATCTCATTTTGACAACCAGAGTTTGTGATTATCTACGTGAGGTTTTTTTGCTAAATAAATCACTAATTCTTAGCTAAATGAAGTCTTTTCCAGTCCTTTTCATCTAATGCATCTTTCTACTGTGGGTGGATGTTTTCTCCATGACAACAAGTAACCATGAACAGCAATTAAAATTAACTGGAATTGGCTATTACATGGAATCTCTCCTATTTATACATGGGAAGTCAGGCTGATGCTTTCAGTACTTCTTGTCCTCCTGTTCTTTGTGGGTTGTACTGGCAGAGATACATGCAATATCCTGAAACTGAAACAGAATTAAAAAAGAACTCCCTTACCTTGAATCATGAAACAACTTTTTAGATGAAAGTCTCTTCTGGTCTCATCTCTCCCCCTCTCCTTCTCCTGACACTCCCTAATGTTTCAATGACTACATTTTTGGGTTTTGTTGTGCGGTGGTTTTTTTCTTTATTCTTAAACTTTCAGGTACATTATGGTGCCAAGTGGAAACATGGGAGTATTTGATCCCACAGAGATCCATAACCGAGGACAACTGAAATCACACATGAAAGAAGCCATGATTAAACTGGGCTTTCATCTACTCTGTTTCTTCATGTACCTTTACAGGTTAGTTTCAAAAATTGCTCCCAAAGAACAAAGGAATTGTCTGCCAGCTATTTTTATGTCCTCTATTCTTCTAGTGTAATTGCTGGTATTCTTATCTTTTGCATCCTGCTAAGCCTCAGTAATATATTTTGACAGCTATCTGTGGGCTCATTGTATACCTTTATTCTTTCTGATCAGACATTATTTGGAAACTCAGGCTAGTCCTTAATCTCTAAACCACTGCAAGTACAATATAAAGAGCTACATGCTTTCAGCGCCTACAGTAAGTGGCCTGTTTGGAATGAAAATAATCTTGAGGACCAACTTTATTTTACAAGTTCTGTTTTAAAAAATAAAGTTGATCTAAGTGACAATTGGATGAATTCTGTGATGAGGCCACTTACTACAAGATGGAAGAGCTGCTGTTACTCTGCAGCAATATTATTTTTGCAGCTCATGTCCTCATAAGCAAAGCACACAGCAGTTGCCTTAACTTTCTATTTCAGGCTCAAGTGCAATTCTCTCATGACAGCAGTAGCTGTTCCTGCTCTCACATGCTTCAGTAATCCACTGGTATCATGTTTTCTGTTTTGTCACAGTATGATTCTGGCTTTGATAAATGATTGAGAAGTTGAAAAAGAACCATTAGCTGCCAAATTGGGTCATCACTCCAGTGACTGGTTATGGAGCCTCAGACACCTTCCGAACACACCTAGATCAGTGTCGTCATGCAGTATATTTTTCCTCTTTGAACAAGAAATATTTTTCTGTATTTTTAACATAAAATATTTTCAAAAGACATTGCGTTTGTGTAGCAGTTGTTTTTGTTCCTTTTCAACCCAAACTGTTGGAGTTGCTGTTTCTGTAAGATGCAATCCTTGCTTACAGAACTGATCTTGTAGGAATTAAATGGTGAGAAGGGAAACTCATTTCAACAGCATGGGCTGGTAATGATGGTTGTTCCAGAACAAATTTAAGTGCAGCTCTGGTGTCTGCTTCTTACTGCAAGGTGTCAGGATGTGCCTCTGGCTGTCAAGCTGTCCTACCCCAGCCTAGTTGGAAGCAGTGCCTGGAACACAGATTTCCAAGTGGAACAGTAGCACAGCTTGCATCTTTGTGTCAGTGTTTTTTCCAGGTAAAAAATAGCAGAATAAAAGTTATGCTTCTCTCCCTTTTCACCCCTCCCTCCAACAACCTATGTGAAGTCTTGTGTTTGGATGGATTAAGATCCCTTTGGTGGAAGTGACACTTGTGTGTAAGAGTGAACAACATAAATAAGAAACATGACTAATACTTGCTTTTGCCCTTCAACTCCTATTTTGTCATTGAAGTACATCACATAAAGTAAACATCATCTTGCTGGTTGGAGCAGGTTGCAGAGCAAAAGACTATTTGCTATTGCTACTCCCTGAACCTGCTGTTTCCATATCCAGTGAGGTGAACCAAGAGTACATCTAGCTCAGGGAAATGGTCTGGTAAACCATAACCCCATTTATCCCAACTCTGATGTGACTCTGCTTCGATGATACCAGCAAACTACGTTCCTTTTGTGCAGCTCTTGCCTCAGTGATAAGTGTATAAACCTCAGTTTGTACCCTCACTGTCCAATAACTGTCTTTAAATTTTTTTTTTATGTGCTTGGAAATACGTCTCTTGAAACAAACACATCAATTAAAACACTTTAAAAATACGCTCCTGCAATTACGTCCTAAAATTTATGAGCTTTTCTTCTTAAGTACTTGGTTTTTACTGCACAGCCGTAATTAACAGATTGTTGTCATGGCCAGCAATGAAAAAGACAACTCTGAGGCTTGATTTCTGTAGATACCTTGTGTTCAGTGTTTGTTCTAGGAAAAGTTTGGCTTTAAATTTATGACGGATGGAGTCCAAGTTCAGCTGTTGTAAGGATGAAAAACTGCTGAAAATCATGCTCATTAAGAAACAACTAAGGAAACAGCTACCACAGCTGTATGCCACTGACTACACCACAAAAATCAAGCTACAGAAAGTACTGCCCTGTAAAGCTGAAACCCAGACAGGATGGCAGTCTGGGAAAAGGAGGGCAAGTAAAACTTAAAGAGCAGAAAGTCACTTTTGTAGCAGATTATGAGGCAGGCAATTAAATTATTTTATTGATGTGCGAGAAGAACATACGACATATTTTGGGTGCTATCTGTTAGAATAAAGGACAACATGAATAAGCTGCTGAAGTCAGGTCCTTGCTGTAGTGCTGACAGTAGATGTATTTCATTAATGTTTCACACTGAGAAACATGAGCGTTAATCTGCCAGTCCATCACTTAAACTAGCAGTTGTATATCTTATTCTAAAGACACGATTTTGAGGTAAGAGCTTTATTATTAATTAAGAGGTTTGTATGATACATTGTCTCTGATGATTTCCAACTACTAGCACCTCGGAATTGCAGGGATGATGTTTAGAGAGAGTAGACCCATTCCCTAAGGGAATTGGTAAAATTTATCACTATGAAAAGTCTATTCCCTACCGTGGGAAGTGTTTCTTCAGAGATGGGAGCAGGACAGAGAAGGGAAAAAAACATATCTGAGGTATTAAAAAAAAAAAAATGGGGATAGCATGTGTATGCCCTGACCTAGAGGGATGTTATTGAGGATTCCTCCCCACTTCCTCAAGAGTGAATTATTAACCATGATAGACCAACAAAAAAAAAAAAAACTGAGATGTTTTCTGAGTGGGGGTTGTCAAATATTAATCTATACTTTTATATGAATGCAAACTTCCCACCTCGATTTTTTAATATAAATAAATTCTCTGTTCATTTATATCTACCAACTAATAGCTGCAAAAACCTTGGCAGCACATTTCGGAAACTACAATTCTGTTGAGTAATTCCACTGGTAATTTCAAAGCCTTCCTTATTGTTCAGGGTCCTTTCCTGTCTCTGCAGAGATCTTCAGTGTCAGCAACAGGAAAAATATATTTGTAATTGTTGAAACTGTGATTCCTTAGCTAGAAATAGGGATCCTACAGTCATGTCCCTCGTGGGAGAGCCACAGAGCACAGAAATTTTATGGTAGTAAAAATAATAATAATTAAAAAAAACTATTTCCTGGGTCTCCCACAGGGGAGAACAGGGTAATTTAAACCCAAGCTTATTATACAGAATTCAAGACAATGGAAAATAGAAACTTTGGACCAATTTTTAATAAAAATTCATGTATCACCATAAATGGGTGTGACACCTAACACAGATCCCTTCCTATTCACTCACCAGACTATATTTCCCTTTGGAACTGAGGTATCCAAGTATAACTTCATGAGGGAACCACAAGCTTATCCTTCAAATGATTAATTACGATTTACAGAAAGGTCTTAAACTATGAAAACACTAAAGTTGGCCTGGAGGGATTCCAACTTTTAAGAGATTATTGAGCTTTTTGCCTCCTCCACAGTCTACAGCCTGGTCAGCTTGTGAAGATGACAGTCACTCATCAGTGTTCAGAGAGATTACATAGCTATTAGAGTTCTGCATTAGTTAAAATAGGTACAATTGCATGTTTCCTCCTAATTAATCATTTCAGTTACAGACTGTTGGTTATTTAGCCTGGTTTGTTAAAGAATAGACTTGCCTCCTCATCCTAGTACCTGGGTGTTTTTCCTGAAGTAGTTCTGTTTCATGGGACATAGTACATCAGTGGTATGAGCAGGAGCCCTAAGAACAGTTCTACGTGCAGGTAGAAACCTGAAACCCTGATAAGCCCATAAAAGCAAATCTTTATCTGTTCAGGATTGCCAAAGCTTTGTTCTAATTCTTTTTCTCTCACAAGAAGCTCTCTGTAATTTTGTACAAGTAGGAGAAGACCATTGTTGCCTCCCAAGTATGTGGTATGATGGCCACTGGAAGCAGCGATAGGAAAATGCGGGCTATATATATGAACCACCACGCAGTTACCAGTACATTAAACACCTTATCTGTGGCAGAAACATTAGAGCCACACAAACCTCACTGGTTCTTCTTCAGAGCATTTTATGTCTTTTAAAGTGAGGACAGAACTGGGATTGCCATCTCTGATGAGCTGACAGGCTAAGCACGTGCAAGACATGCAGAGAGGCACATCAGGCAGCACAGAAAGCATAAGCCAAGGTGTAAGAGAAGTACCCTGCCTCAGGCAGAGTTTGGATTTAGGGTAATTAGGAAAGGCACACCTACTCTCAGGTTTATGTAATTTCTTTTTAATAATCTGAAGGATTAAAAAAACCCAAACCAAGCAAGAACCGAAACCACAGCAGTTGATTTTTAATCTTACAAATACTGAAATGTCACAGGTCTGTACAATTCCTATCCCCACTTCTCTTGCACTCTTCTGACCCATTAAAGGCAGACAGGGCAGCACATGAAGCACAGTTTTTGGCTGGGTCTGTTAGTAACGTCCTTCATCTGCTGCATTTATGGCTTAAGTGGGCCTGCAATCCGACAACCTTCCTGCAAATACCAGTTCCAAGAGAAGTGGACACCAAAGCAGGACATGGAGAGGAGTAAGGCAAGCCCCTTCTGCTGGCAGCTGCATTTAAGCCATAATTACCTATACCTTGCCTAAATTGTACGGGAGAGAATAAAGTTAATACCCAGGTGCTACCAGAGGGAGTAAATATCTTTTCTAATCAATACATAAGCGCGAAGAATTAAAAAATTGAAATGCACTTCAGCAAGAGGTTTGAGTTTGGAAAAGCTACAAGGAGTGGAAATTGAGGTACAACTTTTTATTTAACAGAAATAAGCTACAGCTGAATGGAAGTGCAGGATAAAGATGAGGTTCAGTTTTAAGGCACAGGGAGGAGGGACAAGAACACGGAGTTAGTTGGAGTCAACAAAGGCAGGAGATGCCAAGTGCTTTAAGAGCACCTTCTTAATGCAGTATCAAAAAAACCCCACAAAACCCACTGATCACCTAAAGCAACCTGCGTCCAGTATTTAGGCAATCTCCAGCATTAAGAAATCGTGGATTTCACGGAGCCTCAAAGGAGCAGGTGTTCAACAAAGGAAATAAGCACAGACTGGGACACGAGCGAGTCGACTGCTAAATGTCCAGTGAAAACACAAGCATGAGGTGGGTTAGAGCCAGACATCAAACACTGAAAAGCCTGCACACAACACCGGGTCACTCATCTTCTGCTCAATGGCCACAAGTTAATTTCCTGATCATTACTTATAGGTTTCTTCCATATTCGTTAGTATTTCACTTCCTCGCTAGGAAAATTAACATCCAGAGTCAGTCATATAAGTGAAGTTAGGGAAACTAAGAACTATTCATTCCAGTTATTTATTGTTTATTGAATTGAAAGGGAATACAAACATTTCTGTTAAGTGCTGTGCACCAACATGGAAAAAGTGTTGTTTTTGCCTTTTTTTTTTAAAAATCCTAATAAAAACAAATCAGAAGTTAATGTAGTTCCAATTGAACAATTTTTAAAGATATGTTTAAAATACTACACATTTATAAAATAAAAAAGTTAAAACGGTGTTCTGTAAATAATTAGTAAAACAAGTGAAAATAAATACGAGACCCAAAGTTCTTATGTTTTTAATGTAATATAGCAAAGAAATTTTAACTACTTAATAATATCCGAGGAGAGTAACAAAAATCCAGAAAGTTTAAGAACGCAATCCTTTGAAACATTTAATATCAGTCCATAGCAAATAGTCATTACATACCAAAAGCTCTAAGTGTTAACTAGTTCCACCACAACTCCATATAAATCTTGACAATTTAGAAATCTTGAGATCAACAATAAAGTTCTTTTCTTGATCTCTACAGCTTGGTTTGTAAGTACATACATGCTTTGAGGATCCATTTTGTCCCATATGTTTTCAAGGAGCCAATGACTTTTTCCATCTGTGCCTAAAAATGTTAAGTTTCAAATCTAGCACATATACCCTAAGAATGAAAAATGTTTAAGAAAAGAGATGGGGCACAATGAATTTCAAATTTATAAAAATATACTGATATTAACCAAAACCTTCTGGTCAAAGGACACTTCACATACACACGACTTAAAGTATGCAATAAAACATGACAAGTACCTAGAACATTTGGTTCTCTGTCTGTTCATGGAACACATGCACACACACATTCATACCAGATGGGAGGAACACTCTCACAGATGTTTTACTGAATCCAGAGTATCTGGATTAATTGACAGAAAACTTGTCTACAGTTTATTTCAACAACTAGAGGCAGCTACTGCAGCAGTAGTTCAACACTGCACACTTCAATTAAGTCCACCCTGTTTAAAAAAAGTGTCATAGTTAATGATTTTTCTTTCTAAACATTTTTAAAAGTAGCAGTTTTCAAAATTAAGTATGGCAGCTGAAAACGGACTCAAGCCAATGTGGAAAAGACAGGAGGAGGTCAAAAGGAGGATTAGCCATTTATGGGATGGGTGTTCCTCTTAATAGTCATCTCAAAAAAAAAAACCCAGATACAAGTGTACTTTGTAGCTACAAATATGACAAACTATTGAAAGTGCATTTTTCCTCCTCCCCCTCGAGTTACAGTAGTTTGTTGCTCAGTAAATCCTGCTATTTATGTCCATTCTTCTCTCTCTACCTCCCTCCCCATTTGGGTCTACAAAATATCCCCCTCAAGCTACAGCTAATTGTTCAAGTCCTGGCTTCCTGCTAAGGACGCCTTTAAAACTGACTTTGGGTGGGAGTACCACTTAGCAGTGTAGAAGTACACAACTAGACACGAACTCCCAACAAGCGTACGGAGTTTTATTAAACATTACCTGTTTGAAGCCAAGTTGAGAAGTAACTGGCAAGATCTGGGTGGATTTCTAGCTTGCATCTTTGCTCCAATCATAAAGAGAAGTTAACTTTAAAGTTGGAGAACTTTAGAAAAGACAGAGGGAATTTAAAAACAAAAGGTGTCATTTTCCCCACTACCCTCCCCTCCAAAACAATAACACAGCTACCATTTTCCCTTTTGTGCTCCATTGTGCCTTGAAAATTACTTACCTGAACAGCTAAAGAACATTCAGATAATGAAATGCTTCAGCACTTTTTTTTTCCCCCAAAGATCTGCCTTGATAACAACCTGGGGCTACTGTGAATATTTTAAGCCAACAGGTGATCAGAGAAAGTTACAGAATGAGCACACACTTACAGTATTTTCCTCTCTAAACCCATCAGTCTGCTGACTAGAAATACAGTAATTTATTGTGGGTGTGTACTTGTTCCAGCCTTAGCCTCCAGCCTATGAACATTTTTAAGCACATGGAAATCAACGCGCTGCAAACGAGCAAACTTATTTGGGTTTTTTCCCCCACCCCACCCCAGTCTCATTTTATAGTCTGTGCACAAAAAGTATTGGTACTTTTCAATTCACATACTGTGAATATGCGATGTGTTAGAAATAGTTTAGGTTCCTCTTTCGTCTCCAGGTTGCAATGGTAGTCATTGCTGCTACACCTAGAGCGGCAGTTTACTGTGGGACCAAGTAGTGTGGCAAAATGCAGATGAGTCTCACCTTTCTCTCCTCTCTGCTCATCACCCGTGAGGCGCAGACAGCGATGCCACACGCTGTGACTGAGACACTCTGGAAGCAGTGCCATCTGCTTGGAGCTGTCCTTTACATGGCATGGCTGCACCACGACACTAAAGGAGAGAGATCGGAACACGTGCCTCTCCCTAACTCTGCTTCTTAATGCCTGAAGTGTCCTTTATGGGTACAAACCAAGTCCAGAAGAGACAGGCAGTAACTGGGGCAGGAGTACTAGGTTTAAATTTCTAATTGCACTGCAGTGGAAACCAGGCACCAGCACACACCCCCCCCGCACAGCTCGTGCCAGGTAAGGAGTCTCACTCTGATTAGTTATGGCCACCACGTTAAAAATGCCTGTTGAAGTGCATAAGAGACATTAAATCTCCATTCGAGATTTGATCCAGCCTTCACCACCTGCCTAGAGTTCCCGCTTTATTTCCATGAGTATGAGGTAAGCAAGTAGTGTCAGACCACTGTATGAGACATTATTAAAAGACATCAAAACCATTACTTTCCTTACCCTCCCTAAACAATGTTTGGTTTGAAAACTCAAGTTCCAGAGTAAGACAATACTAGAATCACTTTCAAAGATTCACGTACTGGCATTGCTTATGAACTATACCATGTTTTGAACATGTAGAACACTGTTTACAATTTAGGTAGTTAATTTTTCTTTAAAATCCGAAGGTTTAGCTTACTCAAAGTTGATCTTAGGAACTTGTCTGGTTCCCTGCAACACCAACACCACAGGAACAAGCCTGACTAATCCTACACTGTCTGAACTAGGAAGAGAAACAAAGAGCTTTCTCCAGAACTAATTAATGGAAGGAGGAAATGATGTATAGTCTCAAGTTCACATATGTACTCCCAGTACTGCGGAACAGTAATTGTTATCAAAGCATTCACCTGAACTTTAAGGCTGATGTACTGTAGACTGACGATAAGAACATTAAGTTCCCACCTGGTTTTGGAGGTACTGAAAGCTAAGGTCAGATTCAGGGCTAGTCTCAACCATAGTATCAGAATCTTAACTCACACTTAAGTTTGCACGCAAGGCAAGAAAAACACCAACCACCTGATGGCTGGAATCTAAAAAGAAAAAAAAAAATAAATCTAACCTGCTAACCTTCACTTTGGTTTTCTGGGAAATACCACAATCCCATTCATCAAAGTGGCTACACTTCTTTTCCCAGGAATTCCGGCAAACCTTCCCCCATCTTTCTTCCACACATGACTAATAAGAACACTAGATTATTATCTCATTAAAGGATGAAGTCCACACCTCTGTTCACACAACTGCACAGCATGTCCTTCCCTGCTCCTTCTTTACTTCGCAGCAGTACCAACACTACCTTTCCACCCACGGTGGCAAAAGGGAATCCAGTGCCATCCCATAATGAATTTGTGTGTAGTGCAGAAGCACAGAGATGCCAGGCCACCTGTTTACACCAAAAAGAATAAATATTTAAATTATAAGTGTCTTTGTTTTTTCCTTAACATGGGATATTAGTGGAACTATTCCTAGATGTATCAAATTGCTTACAGCACCAGCTTGCAACAAGGTCTGGGAGAGGCATTTAAATCCGCAAACTTAAATGTATATTCTCAACACAGAAATCTATACACCTTTTTTTATCAAATAAAGAAAAATTTCCGTGGTAATACAAGTGTTTAATTATGATTTGTATGTTAATTACTTATACAAAATGTTGACTTTGTGAAGAAAGGACCTTTCAACACATTCTTCCCTTGAAGTGTAGTCTACCTTTTACAACAGCATTGTTGCATATATTTATGTAATTAAAAATAAAAAACAAAACAAAAAAAGACCTTTTCTTGTTTAAACTTAGTCTGGTGGTGCAGTGGGAACGCCTTTTTTTTTTTCCCTAAATAATACAATTTATCTGTTAAGATGGACAGTGAGTTCCTCCATCTAAAACAAGCTTCACTGCCTACGTAAAGCTCCTTCCAGCCACTGCTTCTGATTGGGTCTCAAGACACTCCAGAAAAGCATCAGTGATACCATGTTTCATGACACTTCTTGCATTGTTTTAATTCCAAATGTATACAAATGAAGTCATTTTAATCCTATAAATAATTTATTTTTAAAAAATTGTGCTGTTAACCCCTTTGCAGGGCAACGAGCTATGTGAAAAGTACAAAACTTTTTGTCAAATGTGATACTGAGAGTGCTTTTGACATAGTTCATTGGTTTATCATCTCAATTTATATATATACTGCGCAACGGGCAAGGCTAGAATCCATGAACCAAGCTGCAAAGATCTCAAGCTAAGTAAGGCGGAGAGAGACTTGAGAAACAAGAGAAGGAAATACTTTCCTATCCAATGTATACTCTTCAGACTAAAGCACTCTTTCTATCAAGCCTTCTAAACTGTTAAATAAAGTGTTCCAAACAAGCATTTAAACTTCATTACACAGAAGAGCAACAAGAACAGTAGCCTGCCAGACAAAAAGGCAGGAGGGAAAAATATATATACTGAGTTCAATGGTTAGCCTGAATGTAGCACAGTTCTTCACAACCGATGGGGGGGTAATTTCAACACGGTGTCCAACAAAGTTCTAAGGACGTGCTTCATCTCGACTGGTTACTATGAAGCAAGGTGGTAAATGTTTGGCCCCAACCGGGCTTCAGAAATGGTTCTTTTTCATGACGAGCATGTCTGTCCAGCTATCAATCATGTTTGTTTGCACCAAATCCCAAGCCATTTAAAATACGACTAATTAAGTTAAACTGAAGTCGTCTGCTCCAAATTCGCCATCAACTATCCATGCTACTGCATTCCTCTGAGCAAAAACAAAAACATAAAAGAGAAAGAAATCACAGCTTGAAGACCTTGGCAATCGTTAACATTTCTATTATAAGGTAATTACAGGTACAGTATATTTACATAGATTTTACTGATCATGCATTAGGTTAATGGATCTCATACTGTAGCTAAATTCCATGCTAAAAATTACTTAGATAAAATTATTCATATCGATCTAGAAATTAATTTAGCATGTTAGGTGTGGGTACACAAAAAGCCTCTGTTCCAAAAAGAGGTAACACATTTGCATTTGAGTTCTAGGGGAGTGTTCTAATTACAAAGCTGTCTTGCCACCCATTTAAGATTCCTAAGTTGTTACGTATTACTCTGGGCACCTACACCTCTTGCAAAAGCATTGCTGTGTCAAATCCATTTTCCGTTGTTTTGGAATTTATGGCACATATTAGTTCATTTTCTGTAGGAACTAAGAAAGAGTGAGCAAGCAGCGAACTAGAGGAAACCAAACAACAAAACCATGAGTAAAAACAACTGGAGAACAGGCTCTGATTCCTTATGTGTACATTCCAGGTTACAAACAGATTAGCCAAGCTGGTCCACCTAGGTCAAGACTAGAAGCAGATATGTCAGAGAGCACAAGTGTGTACGGAGAGGAGGTAATTCTTCCTCCTAATATCCTTCCCATTTTCAGCCATTTTTACCTAGGGGACAATCTGAACTAGAGGTGTTTTACTTCTCTAGTAGCACTTAATGGATTTCTTTTTGATTACTCTGCCCAGGTTCCTCTTGAATTTGTATCCATGCCCAGTGTTCGTTCGGTCCCGTGGCAATAGGATATACTGTACTTCATTTTAATATCCACTGCAAATACATATTCAACCTTGTAGTAAGAAATGAGATACACAAAAAAGTGCGGAACAACTCCCCAGTGGTCACCTCATTAACAGCCCTGGGGGAGGCAAGAAGGGCTGGGAACATGTGCACATTTTGGCTGCAAAAAAAAGGGGGCATTCTCTCTGTCTCCTGGACACGTGCAATTGCTGATGGTTAGTAAAGGTTCAATTTTCTAGAGATATTCCTGGGGAAAACTTCACACTCTCTCCAGGCTTTGGAGACTCCTTTTGTAAGCACTGTCATACCATTATTCAACTTGCAGTGTGATTAGAATCCATTATTTAAATTTTAGTAACATTTTACGTTATTAAACGTCAAGCATTGGAGGCAAGATTTTTAAGATGTCTGCATAAATAATATAATCCTGAGGTCTTAGTGACACCACAGTTTTCTACAAGGCCAGGTCAGAATAATTTTAGAAATACCAGTTGTTTCCTTTTTATCCCACAGCATAGATAATTTAGATAAAAATCAAGTCATACACTAAAAAACAAAAACAACAAAACCAACCAAACAAACAAAAAACCCACCAAAAACCGCACCAACACAAAAAACCCAGTAACTTCTTTTTTACTAAAGACACAGGTTTTTACCTTCAATATCCTGGCTGTCTACGAAAGGCGCTGGTCCCCATATCCTAACAGTGCCGTCGTCGGAGGCGCTGGCCATCATGGATGGAATCTGTGGGTTCCAGCTCACACAGTTGACTGTACGCGTGTGTCCTGTCAGCTCCGCAATCGGCAGCTCGCTACGCTTGTGCCAGATATATACTTTGTGATCTACACAAGGCACACATTGAAAGAAGCGTGAGAAACACTGTCCTGCACAGGCCGGTTTGTTGTAGCAAACAGCATTTCCACACAAGCTCTCAGCAACTTGGCCCTCATTAATGTCGCAAAACCTGTGTCTAAAGCCCATGTCCCAAGTGTGCAGTAGCACTAACAATTTTTATTCTAAAAGCGATCGAGGGAATACAGGTCAAGCTCTTCCATTAACATCTGCAAGTCTACTACGCTAGATATTTGAAGAAAAACATTTGACTACAATGCAAATAAAAGAATGCACGGCTAAAGAGAGAAACCAAGCTACCCTAATTACAGGTACAGAGTTGTAAACTTATTCAAAAGGAAGACTTTTCCCCCCCTCTAATTGTACTTACGGATTAATAGAGGTATTTAAAGTCATTAGTACTAAGACCTCCTTATAACCACCTCCTGTTGATGACTGCTAGATAAGATCACAGCTCTATAGTTTATGAAAAACATCTTAATACTAAAGACCTGGAACACTCCAGTGAAAGTGCAAACAGAGCAAATGAGGAAGGGCAAAACTTAATGGCTCAAATTGTTGTTACTGTTTTTAACAATTATTCTGTGGTATTTAAAGATATCAATTTGTACTTATTTAAAGCACATGCAATAAACAACCCTAGAGATCTTATTTTGTGATGGGAAGTTTTTAATTACTTCTAGCAACATTCTAGAAATAGAATAGCAAACCGGTTAGACACTCTACTGCAATTTTTAGAGAAGTGTTATTGCTTTATAGCCAACCATAATTAAGAATAAAATGGGGGTGGGAGTGTCTCCCCCAGCTGTAGACTAGCACCCTGTAACAAGGCTGTGGGTTTACCTGTCTAGTAATGCCTGTGGAATATTCCAAGCAGAGCTGCACAAACTGAACAAGTATGCATTACAAGAATTACACAGAAGCCTGGTATTCAGGTCTAGCATATCAAACAGAAGTATTTTAATCTATTTGAAAAGCTTTACCGTAGATGTCACTCTGAAGGCTGTTTGCAAACAAACCAATCTTCCTCCATTTCTCCTCCCAAGCCTTTATAAAACCAACTTGCTCTCTGACCTACCTGCTAGAAAAGCATCGTGGAACCAAGTGGTAACAACTGTCTCCTACTGAGCCAGCTCACTTCAGTGTACCACCTTTACACCTACTGGTACTGACACATGTGCTGGCTGTGCTTACGTTCCACTTAACCACTGCAAGAGACTCCATATCCATGCAACCAACACCAAACAACGCAAGTCACACTCTGCTTACACAGACACGTGTAAGGACACACAAATCTCTGCTGTCTGGGAGAGTCAAAGCCTAAGCACAAACCAGTATTTCGGTTTGGAAAAAGCAAGTTAGCTACATTAAAGCAGCTGTCAATCCCCCTTTTAGAGACCTCTGTTTTCTTCCTATTGATGCAATGGTGAGAAAAACCCCTACCTAGCTGACAACATGCTTTAAGAGATATTACAATGTAATCAATTACTTTAAAAGAGACTATGACAATGTGATCTGGGTTTTTTTTGTTTGTTTGTTTGCTTATTTTTTAAAACAGACTTTCTCAGTAGCCACATTTGCAACCATTCAGTACAAAGAGGCATGAGCTTCAACTAGTTCAAGTCTAATTAGATAAAATACCTTCAGTTTCAACTACTGCTCAGTAGTTTTTAGACAATGAAGATAAAGAGTAAATAAAAGGCGGGGGGGAAAGGACTGGTGCACTACAGTATCTACATCTACACATAGTTATGGTTCAACAAATCCTGAACTTTCAGGTACTTGGGTCTCAAACCAAGAACCTTGTTCACCCATCAAAAGAGGTTCACACTGGACTGGAAGACTGGAGGTGCTGTCCTTCAGTCATATTCCACTCGATATGGTCAGAGAGTGAAACCTGGTTTTATTTTAGACATATTTGGTATTTTCCAAAAAAGAACAGTAGTGTTTCCTAACATCTTAAAGTTACATAGCACTCACAGTCATTGTTGACATATTCCAAGAGTAATTCTTAGTCCTGCATAAGCTTAAAATTCAAGTGACCTACATGGCAGGTGATGGCACTATAGTGAGAGAACTGAACCAATTCAAGATATAAACCTTTAAATTTCTGCTTTTGCCACAGACAGTTAAATAAAAACATACCACAAAGCCTTTGATCACCAAGAAACCCTACCAGACTACGTCAACAACTGCTTAATTTGAGACTACTGTCTGCAATTAGAATGACTACTGAAATTAAAATAACCTCACCTGTATCTTCAACAGGCAAATGAAGCTATTATTCCCCAGGAGTACTTTTTGTTCGAACCATAAGTCTAAGTATCACACCACAAAAAGAAAAATCCTCAAGAACACCTCACCCACTTTTAATTAAACTTGTGTAGATGCTTTTGCTTTAGAGGAGCAACACAAAAGAGTCATTAATGCTTTCCACTGGTACCATCCTCTCAGAAGATTCTTTCTGCTAGCCCACAATTACTTCTTGAAGTATGCCTCAATCTCAGCATGCCTCAAATTTATTTCATGATCCAGTTTGCTTGCTTTTATAATGTTGTTAGCAACTGTTACCTACAAAATTAAGGTATAGGAAGAATACAGTGTTCCAGTTTTCTGCAGAAGGGAGAATAGTGTTTACCTTCACTACCACTCGCGATGAAATCTTCATTATGACCTCCAAAACACGAGTGAATTGTGTAAAATCCTTGTGTAACACCTTGATACTTTCTCACTAAAACTCTGTCTTGTAAGTCCCACAAGTGAACTCCCTGGAAATAATAAATACAAGGAATTTCATCATAAACATTATTAATGGCATTTTTTTGAACTATGAGAGAAAAAAATTAAACATGAAAGTACACTACTTCAGAGCCAACCTCAGTACTGTTACTAGATAAAGACAGTAAAAGATGTATCAAAACACTAAACTCAACTTTCAGCCTTTGTTCCCCTCCTATTCTTATCCAAGGTTCCAAAAGCAGACCCAGATAAATAAAATCTAATTCTCATGCCCCTAGATGTGTTGACCTGCCACAACTCTTGCTGTACCTGGCCTTCTGATGCAAAAGGCAGTTAAATAACATTTAGTAGTAAACGTTTGTATTTCATATTTCACAATATGAAACTCTTGAGTATAAGTCAGACAAAAAAAAAACAAACCTCAGTCTCAACAATAAGACTGGCTTCTTTCCAGAAAATTCCATGCTCTACCTATGAATATTAAGGCCTTCATATTACATGATATACAACTGGTTAATACCAAATAACTCACATCAAAATATTTAGGAACAGGTAGCATTTGCAAGATTTATTTGCATTTCTATTCAGCACCACCAACTCACCTGAGTTGCTACATTTAACAAAGCTAAACGGCCATTTTTTGAAATAGTAAACGACATAATAGGGTGATCTTCTTGTACTCTGAAATGATAAGACATGAGTGTTAAGATAACCAGATAATGATGCAATACCAAGGTAAAAGGCATGTCCTGTATCTGAATATTATCAGGAAAAGACAATTCTGAATTTGAAATTAGGTATGTCTCTGTACATCAGTACAAGCCTGGTCTGCAATAGCTTGCTTATATTTATGGTAACTCCCAAGACCGAAAGAGACTTCAGACCTCAACTCCAACTCCTAAATTCGATGCAGGATCCTCTAAAATATACCAGGAATTGAGAGGACTACAACTCTTGATGACAGAAATGTCAAAACATCCACTCTAGTGCTTAGGAAGTTATTTCTAATACTTGATTTAATGCTGCTTGCTGGAACTTAACTCACTAGTTCTTGTCCCATGCTATTCTTAGCTTTTAATACTGAGAGCATTTTAATAATGTTTCCCATCCTGCCCCCCAAACCCTTCCTCAATCTTCTTCTGACACTACGAAGCAGGAATTCAAAACCAAAGAAAGAGATAGTACTCACATGTTCCTGTCTGTGAGATCCTCAAAGTTATAACCCCGAATTCGCTGGTGTGTGTCCGACGCTAGAACAGTTTTCCCGTCACTCAAGCACCAAAGGCATTGTACTCTCACCCCTTCCCAGGAGTCAAGGAGATTACCATCTAAATCCTGATCAAAAGAAATAAAGACAAACAAGCAACAAAAATGAACCATTAGTCTCAGATGTTGCGACTCCTCAGAGACATCTTTTTACCTTCTGTTCAGACAATCGCTACAGAAAGCAATCTTACCCTTTAAAAGGGAGGACTTGGTTGTCATAACTGAGGGCTTTTAAGTAGGAATCTGCCCCGGACAGCTGAGAATCCCTTTTGTCACTTATTTTCTCGTGCATGACATGTGCTATCTACACCACATCACTGAGCTGACCTTTGCAGTAAGTGAGGTTTACATACTGCACTATTATTCTGGGCACCATGTCAGATGACAAACTATAAAGAACAGGGTGAGACTGGGGACCACCATCCAAAATCAACACTACTCAGATAATGCGGGCTTCAAACTTCAGTTTACACGAGCAAAGACAGCATGCAAAAATTAAGAAAGGTGTAGTCAAAATTCTGCGGAATAAACAACATTTGTGGACAAAGGCACTACTTTTTATTAGTGTATTTTCTGGAGAATCTAAGAAAAATTCCCACACCACAAATCCTCCCTAAGGCAGATCAAAGATGCTCAAACCCTTCGAACTACTACACACAGAAGTGCTGCTGAAATACTTGCATTAACGTATTGCTTCTTTCAATTACAAAGCATCGGAAGTTTAAGTGTACACACACATGAAAAACCCGGAAAAAACATGAACCTCAGATTTGACCAAAATTTAATTTCTTGCTTTGTTTTGAATGGGACAGAGAGGCAGAGAACTTACACACTGATAGAACTGTCCACGCTGACCTCCCGTTACAAAACGCTTCCCATCAGGATTCCAGGCCACGCTTGTTAAACTGTCTTCATGAGACTGGCTCATCTTTGTCCTCAGCTCCCCAGTCTGTAAAATAAAGGCAGCAAGGCTTTATACTAGAACCTTTTCCCGAAAAGGCACTGATAACTTTATCTGACACGTCTAGTGTTTGGGTAGTGCGTGTATTTCAACATGTTTATTAAAAAGCAATACTAATCTATGAACAATGCAATCAAAAGGCAGTAATACTTTAGCATCTCCAGTGATTTTGGACTCTATTTGGGACAATTTATTTTGTCCCTGAAATCAGAGATGGAATAGTTGGTGTGTCAGACAACTGAAATATTATGAGTAAAGCATGGAATGAAAAGAAATTACAAGAACAAGTGAAGAGCAAGAGAAGCGCTGTCAAATAAAAAAACCAAACATTGAAAACAAGAAGAGAGAAGGAGACTATAGGAGGAAAAGACAGATGACAAAATACATTTTGGTACGAAGCTAGGAGTATCACAGCATTTCGAATGTTTTCCTCCCCGAGCTGAAGCTTTCCATGCCAAAAATTCAGCTTTCATCCCTAGTGTATAATGGTACCGTTTCACAAGACAGAACACCAATGAGCGGCTTACCATTGTCAGAACAGTAAGGGCTTCTCTCTATTTCCTTGTGCCAGCTCTAGTGCTTTTCACTGAGCCAATTTAGTCAATTAAACAGAGGAAAAAAGTGTTCCAAGGGTGAAAAAAGGGAACATTTTTGTTTTAGGAAACTAAATTAGTTCAGAGTCCAAGACAGCACAAGAAAGACTATACAGCTCACAACTGAGGCAAGGGAAGCTTTTATATCAACTCAAGTGCCCATAAAATTCTACAGCAGAAAGTGATTTCCAAATTCATGAAGGAAATGGCAAAATGCCCTCATGTCTGACTGAAAGAAAGTTCTGAAGTCATAAATTTAAGCCTCTGTAGATCTTTCACTAGCATCACTGGGAAGGTTATACAAAGTAAGATAGCTTCTATCTTACTTTTGCTACTTGTTAAAATCATCAATGAGCAATTGCTTCCCTTCAATGATATTTATGCCCTCTGCTTCTCTTGCGTAATTTGCTGTCCCTCTCTTTAAAATCTCTTTAAGGTTCTATGCATTTACACCATCCCTTCTCAGAAAAGATCCATAACTAGATACACCAGAATTGCTGCACAATCCCAGGCACTCAAGACTTGAACACTAATTTCAGTTCTGTACAAACTGAGTAGAGAGTTCGTAGGCTGGCATAATTATTTCTTCAAATTGAAAAGGGGGAAGGGAGAGCAGCATCTCTTCTTTACGCAAGTTTGTAGCGGTTACTTCTTTCACCCCTAAAGTATTCGGATACTGAAACAAAAGCAGCAGGCTGACCACAGAGTTTTTATTTTTCACTCTTAGTCACCACTTACTTGTACATTCCAGAGCCAAAGCTCAGAACAATCATCTGGGCCACAGGCAACAAGGTAGTTGTCATCTGGACTCCAAGCAATGTAAGAGACCCCATACGCATGACCTTCTAACGTCTTAAGTAGTTTTAGCTGGTGAGTATCCTGGAACAAGAGAGATACTATTGAGACAATGCAAACGAACTCCTACTAGATTTCACATATCCACTGTGTCCAAGTACAGCACAGCAAGTTTACTTTAAGCAACTTGTCACCTGTGAGACGTGAATAGGCTCCTAGTGGAAGAGCAACTGCCGGTTTACAGAGTAGGGCCAGGAAATGAAAGCTTCTAACTTTTTAAGTGCAAAACAAGAACACTTGCAGTAATTTCTGTTCTAGTCTTCTGTGATTCTAAATGCAAAACTCACAAAATACCATTGTGCACAAAGTTTTACATTACTTTACACTTGCTTTTGTACACAAGATTTCTGTAGCGTCAAGTCTTTCTACATCTACTGGAATATGAAAGTAGTATTATCTATATTTCACAGAATTAAGTTACTTGCTTAAAAGGCATGTTGGAAGCCTGGTTTAGTTAAACAAAGAACCAAAACCTTCACGTAGGCTGACAAGAAAAACCCTGAAGTGCCAATATTTTTAGAAACTTGAGCGTATCTTGTGTCTGCTGCTCAAGGAAGAAGTTTTACAGAAAGATATTTTTAAAAACTTCCTTGAGAGGTGTTCCTAAAGCATTGCCTACAGCAAGCTGTTTTCTGCCAAATTTAGTGAATGGAGCATACTTGGCACATGCAGCATCTTGTATCATCTTTATATTACAACTGTTTTACTGCTGCCTTGTCAGAGGAACTTGACTTTCAAGAAGCTTATAAAAATAAATAGTACAGCGAGATACTGTGAAACAACCACACACTGACTTCCTAAATACAGAAACATGCTTCAATACAGTATTAGCACTGACTCCTGACAACAACATGCACATACAGAAAGTAGAACAGAGCTTGTAAAACTGCTGACAATTTTTGTGAAGCCTCTTGGAAAAGGGAAATCAAATTTTTCTCCCTCTCCCCTGGTTTTTGTCTGCATGGCAGATGCTTACGTCTCCAAATTTTTTTCAAAACAAGCGACTCATTTGAAAATCCAACTTGATTTCTCTAATTGTTCCTTCTCTTTCTTTTGTTTCAGTATTAATCAACAGAGCACCTCTTGATTCTAAAGAGAAAGAAGAGAGGAAGAGTGACCTGAAGGACTGTTTCGTGGGATCAGCTGCGAGGGATTTGGTGACTCTCAGCCAGCCCGCAGCTTTGAGGGTTCTGCTGACTAGAAAAAGTAAATTCCTCAAAAGAAAGAGAGCTAAGAATAATCTTCAGAGTACAGACAAAGAGGGGCAAATGAGTGGACCTCCTCAAGATCCCTTTTTCATTCTAGTCATTACTCCTGGACTGCATTAGACACAGCTGTGTCTGTAGCTAACATGATCTGCAAGGAAACTGAATCATGTCTGACATCATCTCACATCCTGGAGCTTGCCTGCAACTAACGTATTTCTTCTTAGAACAGAATTAAAGTAGCCAGTCCCTTCAGCATACTTCAAACTCATTAGGAGTAAAACACAAGATATTCCTCTTCTAATGACAGAACTCTGTGGCTGTTACTATCTTCCATACTGCTCTCATACTTCTCTCCAAATACAGCAACACTGATATACCATGTTTTGCTCTAAAACAGCAGTCAGTGGGATTTCAGACAAACGTTCCCAAATATAGGCAATCTGCTTCCCACCCACCCCCTAAAGAAATCTCAGAAGTTCTATCCCTTACATTACCCGAATTTTTGTTATGTATAAGAAACAACTATTCAGGCATCAACTTAAGTCTGCAATTGAGCTCCCTGGCTGAAAAGCCAAAAACCTGTCAACAGTTTTCAGAAAGTGCAGGAGATTTTTTTAAGGAGCAAGTTAAAAGAGAACTCTAAGAAAGAGAGATGCAAACTAGGCAAGGTGATGCACCAAGTGTAGTTACCTTGTGCGCTCTAAAGATTCTGCCACACTGTGTAACAGTCAAATGATGCATCAACACACAAACCAAGCTCACTCTAGACATTATTTAATGCTGTTGAGTCTGAGTAAGAACTTTGGAATTAACAAATGAAAACAGAGACATGGGTTAAGATAGTTTAGATGTGTAGGTGCGTCTTAGAAAAGAAATAAGAAATTCATGCTATGAAATGAAGAAAACACATTGAAGCAGAGTCATTACACTTCAAGAAGAGTGATGAAAAAAAGCAAGGGAGAAATGAAGGATTCTTACACACGAGGTGTGTGGAAAAATAAATACTGTTCATTTAAAACAGTCTTCTCCCATCACTCACCCAGACAGTGTTGAATAGATGTTTCCATGTAGTTTATATATGCAGATTAGAATAAATCTAAATATTTAAAGCCTTGAAAACCTGATTAAACTTACAGTTCAAAAGACATTCTCAACTGCAACAGGAAATGTCAGAAGAGTGCTCTGGCAAACATGAAAATTAATCATTTAACTTATATGGCCTAGTATTATTTAGACATCCACCTGCTGGAAAGGGTTTCAATTTCTTTTTTAAACAATTCAAAAAAAGAAAAACCAATAAAACTCTATAAAGCTTCTTTCCCACCAGCTATTTTTTAAGAGATTTGTTTCTTTAGCAACCCTGGTTCAAACACCTTAACCTAAAACACTCAAAATATTTATTTGCTTTTATTAACCAGATATCAGCTAACAATTCAATGTAAGATGTGCTAAGCAAGATGTTTTGGTATTAAAAGCCATCAGTATAAAAGGAAGATGGGTGTCTACAACCAAGTGTTAACAGCAAAAAACACTTGATTTTTTTAAGTAATTCTAAGTAATTTACTTAGAATTACTGCTTGTTAAAAAACCCAAACCCAACAAATAAAATACTGATATTTCCAAACCAAATAACAGAATTCAGCTTTGCTGCTATGCAGCTCTTGGCCCAGCACACACTGGCCCCAGTAACACACAAACCACAGCCATTCTTATGCCTGAAAAAAACACGGCCCTGCTGTCAGTCCACAGGCTACACATCAACTATGCACATGGGAAAGGGTTTTAAGTCCTTCCATCATTTTAATACCAAAAAGGACACAGACTATATGGCTCCTAACCCGAAGAAAATAATTAAGTTCAGCTCTCAAATTCTACTGAAAGTCAGTATGCATCTAAAAAACCTTCCATCTTCCATTTCGCATACCAGTTGCAGTTGTGTTGTTAAAAAACTGTAAGAACCTCACTTCTGATACTGTTTTACAAAAATTAGCAACTTCAAATGTTGTGTGCACATGATAAAGTTGACTCAGTTTTCAATTGTTACAAAATATATGGACATACTTTCATAATCATTTCTGTGAGTCAGTCAAAACAGCCTTAGATTAAATTCATCACTCAATCTTTTTATTTACGTAAGAATAGATATGGGTAGGAAAGATATGAGATATCCTACAGCTACAAGATTTAAGAGAATCAGTGCCTCATATTATCAAAACCTAAAACTGCAGTCTGTAAGAAAATGGATGAGTATACTTCCACATGCCAGCGTGTTTAGATCTTTGTCTCAAGACAAGGCAAATCTACAACAGCAACTAGCATGAAGTGCTATACTGATACAACTTGTAGTTTAGCACATACCATTTTATTAGTCAGGGTAAAGTAATAAATGGTGAAGTCAATAGAGGATTTAAATCCCAGTGCGTTAGTAGCAGCAAGGTATCAGAAAGGGGTTAGCTACATACAAAACCCAGGACTCTCAGTAAGGGTGATTCAGTTCTTCACTGCCGTGCTCCTTCCACTCTCACCCAGTGCTTCTCGAGGCCTTCCAGCTGAGAATCTTCCCTGGAGGGTAGCAGCAGGCTCTACCCTGTGGCACCAATTAGGAGTACACAAAGTTTCTGCCCCAAAGCTGCCAACAGTTCAAGCCTTACACTCACCATCAGGTTTACAAGTGTCCTCCTTCACTAATATACACTGATCAGGATCTTCAGGCTTTTACATCCCAGGGAAATACCCTAAACAAAAGGGCTACCGTACCTGTTAGCCTGTCCTACAAATGTCCTATGGTTTCATCTGAGCAAGAGAAAGCTGAGAGGGAGGGGAAAGGCAAGTCACACACATTTTAACACTTGGCACACTTACTGGATCAACCTGCCATATAATAACAGTTGTGTCCTTAGATCCTGTTGCTAGTTTAGTGCCGTCGTTGGAGAATTTGCAGAACCACACTTCGTTACAGTGCTCCGTTAGTATCTGCTGTGTATAGCAAGGGAACTGTTTCCTGGGAAAAGAAAGGCATGTATTTGCAGATTAGTAAGAAAGTAGTAAAGTATTTTCTGAAAGTCAAGCTAGTAAAAAAACCCAAACCAACCAAGCAACCAAAAACGTTATTTAAAATGTAAGGCCACACAACTCAGAAAATTCCTCTATTAACAGCTGCTTCAAATAAGTACAGAATGAAGTGTCTTATCTGGTAGCCATGAAGTGATTGTAACCAAGTCTAGGAACGCAGAACTATTCTTATCTCACATAAACTGTTATGCTTTCATATAGCTTGGAATAAAACTGACCTCATTAGGAGGGTACCAGTATAGAAAATACTGGAGTCCAAGTCTCTTTAAATCCCAGGTGCAATGTTTTATTTACACATGAGGTCTTTGTAGGTATCTAACTCACTCGGCTATATCTTGCCCACTCTTTGGAAGTGAGTCTTCTGTAAGAGTTTTCTTCTTGAATGTGGTCTCGCAATAAGTTAGATATTTCTTGGCCCTCTCTTTGTGCCATTTTTCACTTTCTTTGCAGAGTACCACATACAGTATCTAAGCATAACTAACAAGATACCATTGAGCTTGAAGAGTTTAACACACAAAAATCTACACTATTTCGTAAAATATTACATGATAAACTACTAAGGAGGAGTCAGAATATCCCTTTAGAGCTAATATTTAATATTGTAGTTACACACTGAGAAAAAGCTAACAGTCAAAATATTAAGTTAGGCAAAAACTGGAGACATATTTCATTTACATCTTGCCTATAAGCTCTCAATTAAGAATTTCAGAGCTAAGATAAAATATAGGCTTTTATAGCAGATGTAAGTAATACTGCAACAACTGCAAGTTCATTGTTCAGATGCACTAAATAACAGTCTCACAGGCATTTTTTCTTGAACTCCAGGATTCCTGAAGTGGTTTAGTCTTAGGCTGAGTTTTTACAGCACCCAGTAGAACAGGGTAACAACTCTGATGGGACGCAACGCTACTAATGTAATGTCAGTCTCCTGGAACGTACAGTTGTAATTACAACTGGAGATAAACTGACTTAAAAAAACCCCAACAAAAACACAACATGTCACCCCCATCAAAGGAAGAAAAAAAACCAAACCATTCCCTCCCCCCTCTAATCATCGGAACAGAAAACTTTCTTCACATTTGTGTTTAAAAATACAGTTTGGTGGTAGCCAGGCTGACAGACACCTGAAAAATTACTTCTTACCTGAAGTTAGAAAAAGTTCTGCTTAATATAAGGTCTATACCTTCTCTGTAATTTTCTTTTACTAGAAGAGGCTTCCTAGTCCATGATTGAAGACTATCGAGCAGCACTGAACAACCACAGTCTTATTTCCTGTCTTATGGTAGAGGGGGATAAACAAAATGTACATACACATATCTGCAGTTGGCTTCCTTGGGTATGTCTACTTACTTGTTTATAGAGAAACACAAGTGTGCTCTGCTCCTGCTTTAAGCTGACCAGGAACTGTATAGTTGCCACTGGAAGAACACTGAACCCAAGGTAAAAAGCCCCACCCATGAAAGAAGACTTTGTTTTCCTTGAAGTCTACAGGCAAGCCCTTACACAGACATGTGCACCTACAGGAAGAGTGTTTCATTATTATTTAGCCATATTATAATAAGTTAATGTTTTTACTCAGAGCAACAACTTGCTCTAGAAGGAGAGTCTTTAACTGTAACTCATACAAAGTACAAGGGCCACACTGCGTCCCAGGAAAGCCTTTTCAGCATATTTCATTTTAAAAAAATACTCTATGGAACAACAGTTCTTGCATTTTAAAGCTTAAGAAAAACAGGCAAGGTTTTGCAGACATGAAAAGCAAGCAGTTATAACACTGGAGAGTACAGAGTTTTATAGTAAGATGGCCTTTAGGTTCCTAAAAAGGGCAGCAGTTGATATAGCTGCTGGAGACGCATCCCAATACTGCATTATGCTACTCACAATCCAGTTGGATCAGAGCACCCTCGCAAAAAGTTCTCCTAACTAACAGAACATACAACTCAGCCAGTCTGACTTCAAAGAGAGCACAGCTACATTAAATAACCCTTCTGCAGAAGGAAACAGCAGTCTTGAAATAAGAAACCAGAACCAGTTGTCTAACAGTTTCTGGGTTTGGTAATTAGGTATTATTGTAGCTCAAAGGTTTTTCTTTATTTTTTGAAGTGTTTCATTACAAAGTGTTCTGTTCAGCACAAAACACTTGAATCATGTTGTTCACATACTGAAATAAAGCATCTAAAAGTTATCTGTTGTTGTATTATACAAGTTCAAAATTAAAAATAAGTCACCAAACAGCTACCTTTTCAATCATTCCCTGTACATACAATAAAAGATTTATTCATCAACAGAAAAACAAACAAGAAAACCCCAGAATACCCAACAAGGCTGAAGGCTCTCAAACCCAAAAATTACTATCCCCAAGAACATCAGTTCTCTATTACCAAAATCTCAGGCACAATAAGATGAAATCCTTCACCCTCACTCCCAGCAGTTTCTCACTCTCATGTCCCACTCTTACCAAGTAAGTTTTAGTTAAACATTTTACCTATTAGTGAAATTCAAGCATGCTTAATCAAAATACTGCGTAAGTCCAAACCAGATTAGTTCCAACTAAAAAAGGGAAAGTTGTCAGTGTTCTATCATTTAAGTAGCACGGGACTTCAATTGTCTAAGCTATTAGACTACTGTTACTTCCGTCAGCTTCATCAAAATTCGGCTTCCACTGTCTAACTCACCTCAATATGCCAAAGCATGGCAGCACGTACAGCACACCACACACTGAACTCAGCCCCCTGCAACAAGTAGGTACAATAGGTTGAGTTGAGGACAGAATGGAAGCCTTTATTTTCAAATGGACTTTTTGGGTACTTTTTTTGTTGGGATTTTTGTTGTTGTTGTGGGGTTTTTTTTAATTACAGTAATTGTGAGTATCTAGGCATGTATATATACCAAACATGCAAGCTTAGGAAGTACCACTTTGGGTTAAAACAAACAAACAAACCCCCAAACTATGGCCAAACTTTCATGTCAGCAAATAGATTCAGATGGGCGAAATCTAAGCCCAGATTTGCTGCATGCAGTAGCTTTTATATCCGGCTCTACTTAGTCCGACTTCAGTAAACCACACTCTTCACAGTCAGCTTGAATGCTCTTTGGGTTTGACTAAGCACATCACACCCCTACAGAACATCCAATACTACTTATGGGCTTGTTTAAAGACTAAAATTAAATCTGTTTGTTAGCCTGGTTTTAAGACTCGCTTCTGAAGCCACAATACCAGTATATGATCACTTCCAATAGCTCTTAAAATGGGCAACAGTCAAATGTCTGCACACACATACACACACAACTGCTGAAGCCGTGCAATGTAGCAAAACTGCAAGCTAAAAAAGTTACTTGAATACATGAAGTGCCAAAGATAATTTTAAAGCCTTAAGATGGCTACAGTGAAGTACTATGGAAGTGTGCATCTTTAAAAAGAGATTTCAAGAAACACAAGAATGTAAGTCAAAGCAGCCAAGTTCATCAGTTCTTAATTAGCTGCCTCAGTTGAGACAACCTTAACATGAAAACAATTTCCCTGTAAGCCCAAGTGTTAGCCTGCTATGCGAACAAACATGTAAGAGTATCCTATACAACCTCACATTCTAGGTGTTCTGGCCTTCATCCCCTCATTGCAACACGCACAGCAGTTTTCCATAAAAGCTACACTGAGTTTTTAGGTCCTTAGCAGAGTTTTCCAGGATGAAGAAAAACTGCTCAGGTCAGCCATTTGTTAAAAACAAACATCTTCCCACTTCATGTCTGCTACAGTATAGCATTTTGAAGGTTCAGAAGCAGCGTCCATTTTGTTAACAAAAAAAGACGTTACCCAGACAGTCTAAAGAGCCAATAGAAAGGTGTAAGAGATATTCAATTCTTACTACGTCACAATTCTGAGAAAATATTTCTTTATATTATGTAAATCAGAAACATCTATTGCACATTTCTCCTCTGCTTTAACCTTTGTGTCTAAAATCACCTGTGTCATTAAAAGTTATAGCTGAAAGTTGAGTTCATAGAAGTATGCTTCTAGAGGCTTTCTGCATCCCAGTAATCTTGAAGACAGAGTCTGGATAAATAACATATTAGTGGTTCTCCAGTGAAAGAAACACAGCAATCGTATGTTGATGCACAAATAGACTGGCTGTCCAAAATGACAAGAAACAAGTGGCTAAGGATTAGCCTAGTACTACCTTCCATTCATACCCATCTAACTGAAATTTTAAAGCTTTAATCTGACCCCACTACTCCAGATCCAGCTACCAAAGTGTCTCACTCACACCTTCTCTACTCCCCACCTCCACCACTCCTTTAATGAGAACTGTCTCTTCCGAGCAGAATCCCGTCAAACCAGCTCAGAATAGTTTTTGTGTTCCTGCTACCAGTAGGTACAATCAGATCACTTTAGAAGACAAAGAAAAGATACTGTTGCCCATTTTAAAAGTCACAGGGGTTTCTTACCTACTACAAACGTGATCTATTAGCAGCGAGACAGAATCTAGATTACTATCTAGTTTCGTATTATGATATAGGCACCGGTCCCGTTGTAGTTCCACAGCCTGACGGAGCAGGTTCTGTAAACGCCTTGGAGGAAGCATCACTGATGGGGGCAGGTAGGCTGTAGGGGAGTTACAAAGGAAAAATAAACACACACAAAAAAAAAAGACTTACCAAAAGCAAGTTACAAGTAAGAGCATACTTTGATTTGAGTGTTTTTGGGAGAGACCTTAGTAAATGGAGTACACAGCTTGTCAAATTTACAGCTATACAACTGGAATTAGAGGCAAGAATTCCTGGAAAGCAGAGCTGTATGCAAGGTATTTGTAGTCATAGAGTTATGTTGTCGTGGTCAACAAGCACCATTTACACAAGCTAACTCAGTATTTAAAAAAAAACAAAACGAAAAACCCAGTAAAATTATAAACCAACAGTATAGCAGTGTTCACTTAAGGAACTATCTATTAACACTACGAAAACACAGAATACTGTGGGATTTACAACTCTGGTATAACATATTAAAACAGCCACAAGAAAGAGAGGAGAAACTGTAATTCATAGTTAAGTATGAGACCACTATCAACCAATACTAGTATCACTAGTGGTTTTAGGCCACACTTAAGTTTTCCCCTCTCACTACAGCAGGCATTTGTAACACACACCCACACCCCCCTCCCCGAACCACACGTTTAATCACCAAGTTATACCATCACTGCATGCAGCAGAGGTAAGAAATAAAGAGTTTCTGTTGCAAATAGTTTATCAGAGACAGCAAAAGGTCAGGCACAGAACACCAAAGGGTAAAGGCACCTAAAGGCATCCCCATTAACCAAGAAATACCAGAAAAGCAAACAACCAGCAAACACAGGTAAAGTCAACTCCCTGAGGTATGCAAGATATATGGGATTTACAGAGGTGAGAAGAAATGCTAAACACTAGAACATCTTACTCTGGAGTTTGTCCAAAAGTTTAGATCTGGAAGCTGTTCCTTTCCCTTCCCACTCCGCTTTTGCACGCAAGTCATCTGCATGGCTACACATCAGGTACCTGTTTAAAAACAAAAAGCGCACACACACCAAAAGACCAAGTCTTTCTGGAATCATGCTTTTCACTTTTGAGCATGATATAGATCATAACATTCTTAACGAAGTGGAAACAGGTGACTTAAGCTTGAGGTTGATAGGAAAAAAGGGCAGGAAACTATTTCACAGGAAAACACATCTTCTTTAGAACAAGCGTCTACAAACCGGCCACAGAAAAAGAAAGCAAAACAAGCTATTTTAGGGATGGTAGAAATAACTTACTTTCATCTAAGAACAAAACAGATTTTATTCACCTACTTAATTCAATTATAAGATAGCTGGCTTATAATTCTCAAGATCGGATGACCATACATACACATGTATTAATTTGGGTTCTTGTAGTATAAAAGTAAGTAATAATCAGGTTGTTTTCAAGCATCTGAAGCAGAACACTGTCTGAACAGTATTCTTTACTCAGCATTCTATCACACCTCACTACAGCTTATTAATCAACACGCTAATAGCTTTAACACAGCTTGAGCCTTCACAATGTCAGCTATCAAAAGCCACAGAATTCCCTCAGAAAATTTCACTGCACGGGCTCTCAAAGTCCAAACACTTACCCACTGAGGACATGAATGCGTTCTGTATTATATTTCAGAGGCGTCAGTTCACAGCGTAGAACCTGAAGTGCCTCCAGGACCTTGCCATCCTCCAGGTATTCCAGGTACTTCTGCTGCAGCAGCAAAAACTTCATCCTCTGACATGACAGAAAGCAGCAGTCAGGGGAAAAAGGTTGACTGAAGTTTCAGAAAACGTTTGAGCCTAAACAGAACAGTAGAAACCATTCTACTATGCCCTTCAGAAATACAGCTCTATGTAATGTTTCATTACTCAATTTCTTTTGCTGGGTTTTCAACAACATTGCAGCAATTAAGTTACCCATGAATTTCCTCCCTGACTGATGGGGCTCCAAGTATATTTTTATTTCATTCCTCACATCCCCCCTACAACTTGTCTCATTTTTACTCGCTCTTTTTGGCCATCATTCTTCAAACCCTGAATTAGACAGGCTTTGCAATGTAATATTCAGTCAAGAAAGTGCCCAAAATCAGCTATTCACATATTTAAGACTGTATGACAGCACAGAACAAAACAGGCCAACTCAACAAGTTCTCACACTGCTTACATAGGAGCAGACAAGGATTATTTGCATAGCTGCATAACATACAGCAATAGCAAATTGACACTGCCTGAGGTTTTGTTTTGTAGTTCTACCTTAAGTTGTTTTCCTTGGGTGGTGTTTTCAGGATTACAGAAAAACTATTGTTTCCTATATTTAGGAATCACTTCACCTCTCTGAATTTGATCACTGTTATTTCATAGTGTTCCTTTCACCTTGCACAGTTTTTGGTTGTTTTCTTTTTTTAAAAAAATAATCACACATGCTATTCCTAACAACAAATATCTGTGGATTAAAAAAAAAAAAGAAAATAAGGTATTAATTTACTATATTTAAAAAAATAAATAGAAGTCCTAGAAACTTCTAATAGTAATTCAGTAGAAACACAGTTTATTTTTTTCTGGATGAAACCAACTATCCTGTGTTTGCACAGGTTCTTTACTGCTAGCCATTATCAGACAGAAGTGACATTTCTGGTCCACAGAACTCACCAGGTTAAAGAGGAAAATGTATGTGCTTAGACCTATTGGTGACAAACAGCTTGGAGATCATGTGTAGCAAATTACATTCACTTTTCTAATGAATACACCACCCGTTCAATCCCCAGTTTCCTTTGCTTTCATCAGACCTCAGGCACCTCACTATTTTCATGCTCATATTTGGTCAATGTTTACTTAGTTTCAAACACACTGCCAGCCTCCTTAAGCAGAGGGATAATTGGGAAGTTTAAGATGTTCCTGTCCTATTAAAGCTCACATGAAAGTTTAAGGCTTACTAGATGTAAAAACCAAAGTGAAAACAAAGCATTTTCATTTCCACAACTCTTCAAAAGAAGGAAGTTTCCACATACAGTGCTATTAACTTACCACACAGCTCTGTGAAGAATAAAACATGTCACAGTAAAGATGATTTCTGTCCAAACACGTCTGTAGTGCTCTGCTGTCCCGTACGTGACAGGCAAACCCATATTACACTCCCTATCCAGCTCTTTAGTTTATTCGAATCTGGAATTGTTAGACCATTGCTGTACAGCTTTTCCAGGTGAGACAACACTTTTTGATGTTCTGACACGTGAAAAACCAAACGAAAGACATCCCAATAATTTACAGCCTCAGTGGCTGGCTCCTCGCAGTAGGCCAGCAGGCCTCACGCTGTTTGCTTATCTACCGGCAGCAGGTGGGATAAGAGTTTCCTCTACCAGCTGTGCACATGCTCACAAGGATGCCTGGAGATGCTCAGGTAGCAGTCCCATACTGTATTTCACTCCTCTTGGTCACCTCACACTGACAATCGACACCAGATAAACAGCCTGACACTTCCAGTTTGTAATAAAAACTATAATCCCTTCACCTCTTCCTTCTCCATTCACTTCATATAGTATTTATTAAGTTTATATAATATTGCAATTAAATGTGTTAGAGTAATTTAGATACAGATAAGGTAGGTTTTCTCCCTCCCTGCTTTTAAGACTTGGCACATTAATTTCATTTTGTTAGAGGAAAAAGTAAAAACAGCAGAAAACACCAGAATACAGGTTTTATAACACCAGTCCCAAAAACTCACTGGAATAGTACCGTGCAGAATACTGTTACCAAGTTATCCAAAGAGGTGTAATTTCAGTTTGGGGTTAGAAAATATAGTTTAAAAAACCCCAACCAAACAAGAAAAAAGAAAGTCAGTGCCATGTGTGACTTCAGCATATCAGGAATATAAAGGCCTCCAAAAGAACACAGTACTACACACTTCATGCAGGAATCTATTTTTACCATAATGGTGAATTAGACTAAGAGATAAGCAGTTTGAAGTCATAACTTCTTTATAGAAAAAGGCAGGGAATAAAGTGTTGATAGGGAAGTTAAATTGATATGCTAAGCTATTTCGATAACTGCTCCAAAACTTGCCCTAAGCATACTCAAACAATGGCATGAATTTCCTTAAGGCAGAAGTCACACTCCAGTGATGCCAAATTTCAAGTCATTTTTTTAATCAGAACTTCTTGTTTTTGTGCAACTAGTGACTTTACCAACAAAGAGTTCACCGAACAACTGAATTTTATCCTCATTTTCTCTCAACTACTTTATGCCCTACTAATAGTATTGCTAATTTCTTCCCAACACCACCTTTTCACAATATCCAAGGCCATTTTGAGTAAATCACCTCTTCTAGAGCCCAAACCACCTCTTCTAAAGAAAACTGTTTCTAATATTTGCAACTGTAAAAAGCACAAACTCCGCTATTTAAGTGGAATAGAGTATAAAACTCATCTGCTGCAATGCATTCACAAGAGCAGCTTATTCTTCCTCCACATTCTCTAGCTGCCTTACAAAGAAGGGGAATCAAGATTATCATAATCAAAATTGTACCATTATCACCTCAGTGTTTCCAATGGAAATTCGACACCATTACATTCTTTACTATTGAACAACTTAAATTCAGACACCACCATTGCTTAAGCTTACAGCAAAGACTCTTCACCTTGAAGGACCCATGGAAGAGTCCATACAACAGTTTCAGCACTGCAGTCTGGCTGGTTTTGCTCAGGTATAACTACCTCATGCTGCATTTCAAATCTAAGAGAGGATGGGGATAAAGTGCATTACTTTATTGTTTTGACAAGATAGTATTTAAGTGTAGGTTGAACTCTGATTACCCTGGGGCAAAACTGAGACAGAGTTAACAGATTTACGGGGGGGCGGTGTTTGTTTGTTTTAATCTATGTACTATTAACATCTTGCTTTATTCAAACTGTAGCCTTTGATTACTAATAGGAATACTTGGTCCTGCACTCCTTCATTTTCCTAACTGTTCGTAGGAAAACCCCTTCCAGAATCTTAAATTCTAGGAAGCCTGGCATGCACCACAATTCACCAGCACTAAGTAACCAAAGGTAAAAACCTCAGCAAACACAGCTGGAAGATAACAGGACAAGCACACTACCACAGTGAAGAAGTCAGGCCATTTTGATCACTGGTTACAGCAGCAAGTCTTCAGAAGTTTAATGAAGAAAATGCATAATAACCTAAGTTTAGGATTAGATTTTGGTGTAATTTTTGACCTGCATATTTTAAACAAGCTCCACCACAGTTTTATTACCATACTAAGAGTCCAAAGCAAGTAAGTAAACATTGCTGAAACAACTGTTCTTTGAAGTTAAATAGGTAACTAAAAGACACGCTGAAATTATCAGCTAATGTTTCAAAACACAGTAGCTATCTACTTCCAGCCTGCAGAACTAAGACCTCAATTTTCATTATCCTGTAGTCTGTTACACTGGTAGTCTTCTAAAACACTGATGAAAGCGCTTAAAGCAAACCCAAAACTTAAGTGTAAGATTTGATATGTAACGGGCAGAAAATAGTCTGGTCTACAGAATATAGAAAGGAATTTAATGCGGCTTCAACCATACCAAGTCCCGCCACACGGAGAGTAATTAATTCCAACAGGGAACTGGACTTAATGCTTGCAGCAAGAGGGACACCATACAGGCAGGTGGAGCACTTTGCTCAAACAATACACAAATCACATTTTTTATTGTATTGCCTGCTGCAGACTGTATACCTCCAGAAAAAGTAAAGAGAACAATTTGAATGTATATTCTAGATGACTGTAAAGGAATAGTCTCCAGGTTTCTTTCTAGGTTGAAGTAGTTACCCAAGATAGATGCCATAATATGGTTAAGTAGCCCTAAAATAAGCAAAACCTCAGGCTGGCTTGAAGTTGGCATTTTCTAAGTATTACTCAAGGAAAAACATCATGCTTGATCCAAATCAAGTTTTCCTACAGATTGTCTCAAGACATCTGTATCTTATATACTGGAAAAGTAAACATGACTAATCACATACTATATAACACTCAGTTGTGTTGACACAAATAGAAATAGAAAACTGTCCTGTGTGCTACCACACACCCCCCATATCAACACACTGCATCAAAGGTTTAAAAATTGAGATCAGCCATTTCATGTTGTGTGTTTTTACCAGTAGAACTTGGAGCACTTTGCAGAAATAATAAAATTAAACATTAGTAGAATTTTTAAAATACACACATATCCCCTTCACTGACCAGACCTTTCAAAAGCAGCTATTTATCCTGGTCATTTTGTCCAGGTCATATTAACCATAAGGGGAAAAAAAAGCCAACCAAACCACAAACCAAAAACAAACCACAAAACACACACCCTGCTGTGTTAAGTACTCGGTGTCATCTAAACTTTTAGGCACCCATTCTTCTTGTATGCACACATTTTTGAAACATCTAGTCATACAGCCTGAGTCAGGAGTCAGGAAACAAAATCTCGTTTTCTATTTAAGTGTTACCTGCAGCAGGATCTTACTTGGACTTTCCCTGATCAACACATTTATCACCTTCATTAGCTTTAACTTGACTGCATTGGGATTACCTACAGAGTACAAAGCATCCCTCCTTACCTTACCTAAGGGTCTTTCATTAGTCTTCCACCTGCTAATTACACTAATACCCACCCCAAACCTCAACCATGTCCAGAAAAGCTGGACATGGAGGGAAGCAGAGACTGAGTGCGCGCAACGGAACGCACACAAGCTCAACCTTGCAAATCACGTTCTTACTAACACACACACACGTAAGACATTTAAAACTGTTACCTGTTTCAAATTATATGAAGTTTATATAAAGGAGAACAGCTTAAAAAAACCAGTAAATATTTGGTTCAGGTAAAGTTCAGTCTAAACCAAATATTTTTATTGCACCAAGTTTTCCGGAAGCAGTTAGACATCGACATTAAAGAAGAGCACGGTTTCAGAGCCCTCCAAAACAACGGAAAGAAAACATCCCCTTCTTCCTCAAATTCAGTTATCCAAGAAGTCCAGGGCTGATACTCAGTTAAACCTCGACATACAGACATGCAAAACATTGACACTACAGATAAACTTCATAGCTTCACGTGTCAGAAACATGAGCAAATCTGTTTCAAATGACCATTCATTCACATACAGCAGTTTCGTAATTTCAGTCTGCACAAACAATTGAAAGCTGCATGCAATATTCTGAACAAGTTGAAGTCTAAGAAGAGAGAAAGTACTGGTCTAATTAAGAGGTGCTAAGAATTAATAGAGAAGAGTGTAAACTTCTGTCAAGTACCCTCTGATGTTTTCTTAAACATCTGTTTTCCTACTTCACTTCCTGTTCTCTTTCTCTCCCTCCCCCACCAGACAGGAAACTGTCTTGACAACAAATGAATCAGCTAGAAGTGGAACTAAGCAGCCATCAGCTGATTCCTCATTGTTTACAGTCACAGACACTTCAAAAAGCCTTGCTAATGTTTTCTTCTTAAGTGACCTTAGCTGTTCTAACTTCATTTCATTAAAATAAACGTTTAAAACACAACAGAACAAAGCGTTTGAAGAGCCAAGTAATGATTTTCATCTTGAGATACAAAAATCAAAACAAGAAACACTTCACTCAAAGCAACTGAAATCCTAACACCACATATTGTAATTGTCAAGTCACATGATCTACCAACCTTCTATTTCTAGGTTTATCTTTTTTTAAAAAAAGAAAAAAAAAAAGCCAGTCAAAGAGAAAAAGCTCTAAATAAAATCCCAAACAGCAATACAAATGCTTTTGCTCTTTAAAAGCCATCTGGAAAAGCAACAGTATTGTTCATGGTCTATAGCAGCCTCTATATTCTTGTAATGTGCTATTACAAAGCCAACTCCACATTAGTATTACTGCATTTTATTTCTAAACTTCTCTTCCCCCAAGAAAACTTAACTCCTATAAACACAGAGACTGTGAGAAGTATTTCAAGTATTCAAATTAGTATTCAACATAGGCAGTTTCTACAGAAACTGACCTATTTTAGGACAGTGACAGGATTTATATTTTATCAGTTAGGTACGTAAAACAGTGTTTAAACATTCGGTACACTAGATCTTAGCCCCAATACTTTTGGGCTGCCTATCTCACATTCTAGAACAGAATAAAAAAAGTTCAGATTAGTATGACGTTTGAGATAGCATGCAAGCAGCTTAAAGTAAACAAAAAAAGAACACAAGAACTATGGACAACCACAACTCCATAGTGAAAGATTACACCACTACAATTAGTTCAACTACATAGCTCTGAAAGAGTTCAAGTGTGCCTCTTACCACAATTGCATGCGGAGAATGCACTAAGGCCTTAAGTTCATTCAGGTCGTTCTCAGCCTGCGGAAATCGGCATAAGAAAAAAAAGTATATAAGGAGGGTGGATTTTGAATTCTCTCACAGATACTATAAATTTAAACAGTGGTTAATACAGTCCTATAAGCCCTACGTTACCTTATCCCATTCTCCTTCCATGACATGATTGCGGAATTTGGTAGCAGAAGGATGTTCTAAACGACATCCTGACTCTTGCATGAGGAGATCAACAGTCTGGCTGCAGGAGAGATACAGTGTAAAAAAACCCGACCAGTTTTACCCTCACAAATACACCGCCTGCCATGATAACAGTTTACCGTACTTTAAAGTAAATTTAAGAAAACAAGAATACTATGACCAGATTCAGATGCTTGTTCAGAAAGAGGATCTCAGTTGTCTGAGACATGTAAACAGCTACCTCTACCTAAAGCAAGTTGTCAATGAGCTTGAAAGCTTCGCTGAAGTACCATGAAGTCTGTGACTTACCAGCCACCACAAACAGCCATCCCTGCACAGAACATAAACTTCATGAAGGAAGATACAGACTAGAAAGCTGTTAGCTACTGGCTGCTATCCCTGGCCCCCTCCCTGCCTCCCCCCATAAAAGAGCACAGAGAGCTATGACATCTGTCACAGGCCTAATTTTTTCTTCTTCCTCACATCTTAAAAGACTGGCTCCTTACAAAAAAATAAACAAACTCATGAACCTGTAGCCCTCCCCCTTTTATACTAAAAATAGCCTATTTACTGTGGTGTCGTCTATGAATAGTCACGAGTTGTCTGCTGCTGTAAACTTGCCTCTTGTGTCAGAGGCAATTTATTTTATGTGATAAGTTCTTTATAGCTGACCCATTCCGCAGTGTTTTGAAGACTTCTTTTGTGGTAGCTACATAAACACTTTACAGGACTTTTCTAGCCTCCTTCCAAAATTATGACATGCTAGCTTTAGTTTTACTCACAAAGTGAGTGCTGTGATTAAATACTTAAAGACTTCCCCTACTCCACTGGGAAATTATTTCCCCTACTCTGATTTTAAGAAAGGGCCAACATATTCGTCTGTTGTTTACAAGTGAGATTATTACCAAGAACACGTGTCCAGCACAAATCTACAGAGGCCTTCACCATTTACAGGGCCAAAGGTTTTCAGAGTGAGACCGAACAGCCTCTTCAAGTGGCAGTTTACTTTGTGCTTGCTTCCTGAGAGCTGACAAGCCAAATCTTGGAGCTCATCTGCGAAAAGCCGCCCCCCCACGCCCAGCTGCGGGTTCCATTATGTTTACCAGATAACTTCTCCCCCACTGACACATTTGTATTGATCTACCCTTATCGGTGTGCAACTCGACTTCCATATTGCCATTCCTGGCAGGGGAAGCTCCCGTCCTGTCCCTTCGCAAAGACACCGGCCCAGGCTTGGAAAACACATCTCCGGCTCCATTTTTTCCAGGAGCGGGCCTGTCCCACGGCTCTGCCTCCCACCTGGGCACTACTCTCCCCTCCTTGGGTACTACCAGGCTACGACAGGGCAGCTCTGGCCACCAACCCCCACTCCGGAGGTTCATTTTTCCTCCCCTCGCCCCTGTTCTCTGCTCCGGGCAGCCCATCCTCCGCGGGGACCCCTCGCCGGACCCTCCCCGCGAACACAAGGGGGGCCGGGGGCGTGTGTGGGGGATCCCCCCGGCCCCGGGGGGACCCTTCGGTCGGTCGGGGCGCCCCGGCCAAGGAAGGAAGGACGGAAGGAGCCTCCCCCCGCCGCCCCGGCCGCGCTGCCCCTCGCCCACCGCGGCCACTTACTTGAGCCCCAGCCCGTGCAGGTGCTGCCCGATCAGCCGGATCACGTCCTCGTCGGACTGCGAGAGCCGCTTCTTCTTCTTCAGGGC
>VXAY01006844.1:517959-552434 GCA_013399855.1 Oxyruncus cristatus | reverse complement strand
CAGCAGCCGGGCGGCCGCCCGCTCGCCCGGGGTCCCCCGGCGCCTGTGGGGGCCGTGGGTGTCGTACCTGAGGGGGTCGCGGGGGTCCCGGGCCTGTGCCCGGCCTGTCCCCGCGCCCGGCGGCCCTGGGGCGGGAGAGGTGCGAAGGTGGGCGGGCAGGAGGCGCGGGGGGCGCCCACCGCCCCGACGTGTCCCGGTGGGACCGGCCGTCCCTGTCACACCCGGTGCAGGTGACCGGGCACTTTCCGGCGTCGGGTGATTTCCTGGTGCAATTTGGACGAGGAGAAATGGGTACAAATTGAAAGAGGGGGAATTTAGCTTAGGTGTTCGTAAGGAATTCTTTACTGTGAGGGTGGTGAGACACTGGCACAGGTTGCCCAGGGAGGTTGTGGGTGCCCCAGCCCTGGCAGTGTTCAAAGCCAGGTTGGATAAGACCTTGAGCAGCCTGGTCAAGTGGGAGGTGCCCCAGCCCATGGCAGAGGGGGTTGGGACTAGATGATCTTTAGGGTCCCTTCCAACTCCTGATTCTGTGTTTGCGTTTTTTTAAAAAAAGGGAAATGCTCAACAAAGTCACATCCTGGCGTTGCCCAGGTTGGTTACTGGAGGGTTTCAGACCCGCTGCTGGTCTTGTCTGTCTCAGTCACTGTGTGCACAGACATGGAAAGAGAGGGGAAATGGCAGTTTTGCTGTGGGTCCCAGTCTCTGCTCTGAGGTCTCCCTGTTGTCCTTCCTGTGTGGTAGAAGGCAAACTCAAATCCTGAGCCAAGTCTCTGGTCAAAAGTCATGAGATGAGTGAAGTCTTCATCTTTAAAAATAGCATCTTGAAATAATACATTGTATGTTACTTAGTTTAGAGCCTGTAATTTTTATCTTTGGTATGCTCAAGCTTTTCTCCAAAACCCAAAGGGAAATAAAACTTTTTTTTCTCAATGAAAGCTGAGATTAACATCTAATCATCTTCCCCTTCAGAAGCTGAGGTTTTAGGAGCACCAACTTAGGTTAAACTAGGAAGTTTGGACAATAGTGCTTTCCTTGGACTGGAACTTTGAAGAAGTCTGACTGAGGGAGACCGCGGGCCCAAGACCAGTGGAGAAGTCTGTGAAGGGACAAAATCCGTGAAAGAACTGAAAACAGAGAAGGAGATGAGACCACATGGGGGCCTGGCCAGTTGAAGTTGATATCTCGGCCCTGTTCAGAGGCCTTAGAAAGTATTTGGCTGATAACAGCCAAAGCACTCGTACACCAGAGGGAGAGGTTGGAAAGAGCTTTGTTGTTGCCCTCTGCCCAGGTGCGGCTGTAGGGTTAAATTCAACATCAGTGTTCTGGAGAGGAAAATGTTGATTTTGTGTTCTTTACTTCACCCACCATTGCTGGAGAAGATGATGCTTGTGTTTTAGCCGCTTCACCACTGCTGTTTATCCTTTCATCTCCACTGCTTTGTCTTTTCAGCTTTCCTGAGTTCTTCCTTGGTCCTCCCCAGATGTCATCACTGAATCTGTACTTCAAAAGGTTGGGTAAAGATGACAGGAACAGTACAGACAGCAGCACAGACCCTGTGAAGGCCCTGAAAGTGAACTTTAAAAGTCAAGACTAGATTTCAGGAAGGTAAAGTTGCTCATCATTCTTTCCTGTCCTGTGCCACAGTGTTTGGGGCGGAATGGGGAGGTAGAAACCCCTTCCTGCTGTACCAGTTGGTGACATTGTCCCTCCAGCTGCTGGCCCTGCCATACTGCTCTCACACTGCCTGCAGAGCCTGGCCTTCCCTAGTCAGTCACTGCTTTTGCTACCTGCATGTGCCCTGCTGCTCTCACACACTAGTGTCTGTCTTGATGAATCTGTGTAGAGTATGTCTGTGATGTAGGAAATACAGAAACCCTTTCTTGTAGCTGGGCAATGTCATATGGGCAAGTGGCTTTGTATACCCAGCTGTGGTGGAAAAGGGTCTCAGAGGGTTGCAGTTTCCCTGTCTCATTTCAATTAAATACTCTCAAGGAGTAAGAGTAGTGTTTGGGGCTGAAAAGAACCTAAAAGAAAACCTTTAGGAGGTACATATTAGTTTTATTGGAGGTTCTACCCCCCACGCCCCTCACACACATATTCTCCTTCCTTGTGGGAGGAGATATTCCAGCACAAACACAAAGAGCTGGAGGAAGAAACTCAGTATTGTTGGGATGGTACAGACCCTGTCTCCTGTGCCAGGGGGAGCTGGGATGAGACGTGAAAGTTTTTTGGGATCCCAGGTGACATAAAGGTGTAGAAGGGGAATGATTCAGAATCCCACATGTGAAGAGCATGCCTCAGCCAGATCCTAGCCTGTGTGTGTGAAGTTCATGGAGCAGTTTCTGCTCCTGTCCTGCTTTGTCACCTATGGCTTTCCTAAGTCATAGGGAAGAGCTTTTCCTTCTCCTAAGCTTTTTCTAGTCACCAGGAGGGGATCTTGAGAGACAGGTCTGTGGCTGACAGACTTTCCTCCTTATGCTGCAATAAGGACATGGAGAATCGGGAAAAGGGATAATGGCACCATGCTTTGTCAGTCTTCCATCAGCTAAGCCCTGATTTGGATCCTGATTTTATTCCACACCCGTATGAGAGAAGGCAGATTTAATAATCCAAATAAGTGTGCAGCTTTTTGAGCAATTAGACAAATGAACTGGTAAATACACTTGTGACAGATGACTCTATTTTAATAACATAAGTATGCATTCATCATATTCAAGCAGCTTCAAAGTTTCCCAAAAGTAGAGAATAAATGCAACAATTCAGCTATAACAGGTGACAAACTTAAAAACACTCAGAAGAGGAATTTAAAGACAAATTTTGGCAAACTTAAATACAGTTGTTGTAATATCAGCCAAGTTACTGAAGTAGAGGCATAATGCATAACTATTCAGAATGTGTACAATTCTAACATTATTGTAATTCAAACAACTTCCTAGTGTAGACAGCCACATCTTTAATTGAAAAAAGTTGCAGAAACATTTCTTAGTTATTTTGGCAGTTTAGAAAACTGAAGAGACCCATCACTACTTATTGAAAACAACCAGTGAAGTGACCAATGTAGAATATGTTGAACAAGTGATATCTTTAAGTGTAAGAAAAGTGTCTTGGAACATTCTAGACTAAATACAAATGCTTGAAAAGCAAGAAACGCTTCCATTTTCCAGGTGTGAAATGTTAAAAAAGAAAAAAACCCCTTCAATTTATCATTTATGGCCTGAGTAGAACTAATAAAACTTTGGCTAATTTCTCTCCCTCTTTTTTTTTTATTTCTCCATTTTGCCTTGGAGGAGGATGGGTCAGAAAGTCCAGATTCTGAATAATAGGAAGGAACTCTCATTAAGGGCTTGGGTTATTTGGTAACAACCATGTGGTGCTGCTTCTGCAGAGCTGAAATATTACAAAATATTAGAGAAAAGCCTGGAGAGATGGTTTAGCAGTCAAAGCTGCATGATGAAGGTAATTAGTCATTTGATTCCCTCCTATCAGGTGTGTGTATGTGTATACTTTTCCTTTTCCTATGCTTCTGCACCAAATTTGAGGTTACTGGAAACAAACCAACTAACAACAAAGAACAAAGGAAGAAAGAATAATTTAGAACAATGGCATTTTCCGCAGTACCAGCTAAATAAATGCTTGAACAGGCACCTGGATATGCTTGCAACTTCCAAAAGATGAGATATGGATGAAAGACAAGCACCTCCCTTAAAGAGCATTTCTAGAAAGCATTCAAAAGATAATAAATTATACTGGTCTGAGATTCCATGACTTCATGCAGAGGATAGTCGGTACTTAAGTAGAGGAATGGTATATGGAAAGCCAAAACTTGGCTGAAGTTGCAACTGAAAGCCAACATGAAGGACAAGAAAAAGAGCTTTCACAGATGGATCAGCAGCAAAAGAAAGAGAAGGGAAAATGTCGCCTGCTGCAGAACTGGGTCATTGAACTGCCCGTAAAGGTCAAGGAAAAGGAAAAGGCTGAAGGACTCCTTCACCTTGGGTCTTACTGGGCTTGGGCTTTTCACATCTCCCAAGCTTCTGTGGCTTATTCAGGGCCTGGGGTGGGAAAGAGACTACTCACAGAAAGTCCACTCTATCAAGCTGGGCATATGCAGGTCCACTGAACCAGATGGCCTGCATATGAGCGTTGAGGGAGCTGGCCAGCGTTACTGTGTGCTCACCCCCTGTGCCATTTGAAAGGCCGTGGTATTTAGAACACTGTAGATGACTGAAGAAAAGGAAAATGTTACGCCTTTAAGTTCAGTTGTGTCTGACTCTATGTCATTGATTTTGGGCTTAGTGATCAAGGGGAAAGCAGAGTATGCCATTTAAGCTTGTCTTTATTAAGGCTTTTGGTAGGCTTCCTCAATAACCTTATAGCTGGGGAGATGTGGAAGCGGTGGGTGGACTCTGTGGAAAACTGGCTGTACCGCCAGGTTTGAAGGGTAGTGTCTCATTGGTTTGAAGTCTGACTGATGCCCAGTTGGGAGGGATTAGGGATCAATACTGGAGCAAATCCTGTTTGATATATTCCCCACTCAGTGGGTGGGACAGAATGCACCCTCAGCAAGTTTTCAGCTCATCTCCATGGCAAGCTGGGGGGATCAGTTGGTCTACTGGAGGCCAAATAGGCCATTCAGAGTAGCCTTGGCAAGCTGCAGGAGTGGGCCAGTGAGAGCCTTGTGTTGGTCAACAGAGCCAAGTCCAAAGTCCTGAATGTGGGACACACTATCGTGGTAGAACGTTACAGGCTGAGAACCAACTGGTTTGGGAGTAGCCCAGCAGAAAAGGGCCATCACACCTAGAGGGCTGCAGTATGGACATACCCAGCAGGTTTGTGCCCTCTGTGCAGCACTGTGAGGCCACACTGGGTACCCACTGTCCAGCTTGGGCTCCTCCAGCAACAGCCAGGTCAGTGAAGGCTGCTAAGGTGGTTGGGGCTGGAGCACGTCCTGTGTGAGGAAGTGGGTTTGGCTACACCAGGATCTAATTACAGTGTTCACCTTCCCAGGGGGAATTACAGGGAAGACGGCACAAGACTTCTCTCTGAGATGAGCACCAACAGGATGACAGACAAAAGCAAGAAGTTGCACCCAGAGATGTTCCAATTGTGTATAAGAAAACAAAAGTTCAAAGTGAGAGTGGTCAAGTAGTGGAGCATTTTCCCAGAATGGTTGTGGACTTTCCATCCATGAAGATAAAACTAGGCTGGACAAAGTTTTAAACAACATAGTTTAGCTTTGAAGACAGCCCTATTTGGAGCAGAAGGTTAAATCAGTGACCTGCAACTTTAATTTTGCTATGATTATAAACACAATTCCTAGAAGAATCCTTGTGGTATGGGGGGAACACTATTGTCATGTCTCAAGGGCTACTGATATTATGTCCCAAAGCTTCATAGAGTCATCATGTTGCCTTGTAGATGAGCTCACATGGTAAGGATGAGGGCAGTAGTGCTATTGTTGCAACCTAATTAAATATTAGGTAATCACACTGTGTCTTCTGTCCACCAAATTCCTGTACATATACTAATGTCAACCTTTGCACTCTCCTGGGCAATCACAGCATGTTGTGGTCACAGAGATAAATGTCAGAAAGTGCTGAGAATCCCATGTGGTGCAGAACATCCTGTTTAACACATGTTGTTATGTGGTCAATGCAATTTCTCATAGAAGAGCATACATGGCATAGTTTTGCCTGTATTTCTGTTGGCATAGGTGTGTTTCTGGATGTGCAGGACGCCATGTACTGGGAGAACTCAGATTCCCTGTATGGGCAGATAAAACGTGCAAGTGCAAGAAGTGTGAAGCCAGACTGGTACTTACTGTGCAACTCCTCTGAGCATGTACAGCACGACAATATTGCGTATGCTGTGAATCTGACATGTCAGACTTGCTTTGCATGCACGCTTTATCTGTCTGGGGCTATCTGAGGTATCAGTTTGTAAAATCTGTCTGGGTATACTATGATATATCAGTCATTTTTAGGTCTATTAAGAAGTTACATGTAGCCAGGATTTGGAAAGGCAGTAGGCCACCATGTCAGTGCTTCAACGGACTTGCAATGGACAGAATAACAGCGTGCTTGGACTTTTCTTCTTTTCCTCCACATGTTGATAGACATAAATGTTCACTCTTTATGAAGTCCCCTTCTGACCACTGTGTGCAGCAGGAGCTGGCATGTATTCCACAGAAAACCTATCACTGATTTTCTTCCATGAAGCTTTCCAATGTCATCGTTTAGAGTGTCTCCTGGGGCCTCTGTTCCTTAATATTAGTGTCAATTTCATGTCCAGGTCTCAGATGGGTTATTGGTGTTTTTAAGTGAGATTGGATTTATCCTTCTATTGTTGCAGTTATTTTACTTTTCCTACTTGAGGGCCGCTCCCCTGCCTTTTACTTCTTGCTGGCTCTCAAGGCAATTGTTATTTCAGGCTTGTTAATTGTGTCTGCCAACTCCCACATAGCTCCTAGAGCCTAACCCCGCGTGGGGTAACATAACACCTTCTGTTGCCTATCCAGGACCTGTCTCTCTCAGAATGACATGTACATTAGTCCCTTCTTGATATGACTTCTGTTTTCTCTGGAAGTTATATTGCAGTGAGCTCTCACACCTGGAACTAAATATTCAAGACCAGGCACGTAGATTGTAATATCTCATATCCACTCTGGAATGGGCTGAGAGGGGAAATTATTACGTAATCACCAGATTACATCTTGACATTAAGCTTGTGAATAGCTCCTTGGAGCCCTGGGATTACTTAGTAATTTTTTTCCCCTTCTTAGTCAGGAATATATGGTTTTCCACGTCCATGTTTAAAAAAGCAAATTTGCTTTGGGCAAGAGATTAAAGGTTAGTGTCACAAGAATGTCATTGCACTATTATTTAAGTGCCCCTTATTTTAAGGGAAATCACTAGTTTTTTTTGCAAGTGTACCTTTGCTTAAAATACCACTTTATGTACCAGCTTCTCCATCTTTGGTGGTGCATTGTATTGACATCAGAAATAAAGAGCCACAAAATTAGAGAAAAGATTCCTTTGTGTGGCTCTGTACATTTATATAGTAAAAAGTCTTCACCACTTCATCTAATTTGTAACTGTTTGTTGGTACATCAGCTCTGGCACTTGCTCTCAGGCTTAAGACCTCATAAAGTTTCAAATAGCTACTGTAATAAAGAACCTAAAACACCACCAATAATCCAGCCCAAAAATACTTTTTCTGCATGTTGGGAAAAGAGTTTTGTTCCAGAACTAGACTGACCTGAGATGCAGGAGTGGGAAACACAGTCATGGCACAACAGCATTGCACCGTATTGAAGGCTGATCACTCAAGCTTTCAGAAGGACACTCATGCAAGACACAAGTTTCTTCTGAGGCTAACAGCAGGCAGTAAGATGTTAAACCCATGTGATCCAATGACCTTTATACATTATGATTTCCAGAAGAGTTTCTTCAGATCCCTTGCCAAAGGCTCTCGGTACCTTAGAGTTTCTTTTTTTTTTTTTTTTTCGTCTTTGACTAATATATTTAGGCCTTTGGTACTAAATCAACCTGATTTCTCAAATTGAAAGCATAACATTCACCAATTTTTCTATAATGCTTGGGGGATTTTGGTTTGGTTTCGTTTTTTTTTTTTTTCCCGAAGAGGGTACAGTCTGCAGAATATAGGCAGAGACAGTTTTTACTGAGGCGTGTTTGGAGCAACTAATACACCTTATTTGAATCTTTGCCTCACAAATAATATAGTAATTTCAAATACATGCAGATTAAACCTTTATGCTTTTGTGGCTTCTCTCTTAAAGAGAGTGCCAAGAGAGTTTCTGAAGCATGATGTGGTAGGTAGGCTTTACTGACATTCATTTGACTGCATTACTCATCACCATAGTTTGACTAATGGGAAGGACACCCCAGATATTGTCATTCCTATTTTTATCTATCAGGGCAAGATGATAAATAAACACAATTACATCTGTGGAATTTTTCAGGTAGTTCGTAGTTTTCTATAAATACTAACACCTTCTTTGTAAGCAATTTCTATTTAATAGCACTTCTTGAGAATGCCACATCTGAGAGAGGAGCATGTCCTGCTGGATACTGTCAGAGCTGGGAGGCATGGTGGGAAGTGGTTCCAGTTGGAAGGAGGAAAGGGGAGTTTTGTAAAATTAGGATCAAAGGCTTGGTCTTTAAAATATTTCAGTGCGTATGTAGACATAATTCTGTGGGTAGTACTATTTACTGCATTTTCACAACTGGAACCAGTTTTACGAATTATGACAAATCTGTCACCTCAAAGTAACTAATTATATTGTGCACTGTGGCCACTTCAAAACCTCACAATGCTTCCTGAAATGAGCTTGAGCTTTCTGTCCTAAAAAACAAAGACTCCTGTCCCTGAAGCTACAAGAAATCCCCATGTGTTGTTAGGAGCCCCCTGCCAAAGATGTGCAGTGCCAAAGACACAGCTGAACAGAACTAATTTCATTTCGCCAGGAGCATTGACACAAATGCAAAGTAGGTAGCTTGATAAATTTGCTTTGCTGTTATTGTTGTAACAATGGTATTAGCCGGAAAACCTTGACAGAACTTTGTTTTTAAAAAACAAGACATAATTCATGATATTAATCTAGCCTGACTTTATACATCTCTAAGTCAAGCATTTGGCCCAAGCTATTTTTCTAGGCTTCCTCTTGGGAGGTGGAAGTACCCACAAAGATGCCACAAAGTCCCAGATACTTGTCGTAGAATGGGATGTATCACGTTCTGGTGTCTTGCAGTGACACTGGGGGAGCTTAGCCCACCTACGTTACTGTACATCACTAACTTGGAGATGAATTGAGTTAAAAGAGGTAAATTCTGCCCTAAATTCTGCCACTGTAATTGTACATTTGAAAATGCAAACTGACATATTGGTGAAAGATGCCAAGTGCCACCGACAGCCACGGCGAGTTATGGCAGTGGGACACCTACTCCCATTTTACTGGGAGGCCAACCCATGGCTCAGGAGTTGCTTGCAGCGCAGAAGCCAGGTTGGAGCTATACTTTCACATCCCTTCTTGGTGATCTGTCATCATCTGCTTCAAGGTCATGATGCTTCCTGATACTCAGCTGTGGGAGGAAACTAGCCAGGAAAGGATGCTGAGGGCAATATTGACAGATCACCCGAGGAGCAGCAGGTCTCTAAGGACATTGCCAGGGAGGACCCTAGAATGTCCTTCAGGGATCTCTGAGGGTCTAGACCTACTACCTCTTATCCTAAAACTGCTCCCAGGGCTAACCATCCTCTTGATTCTTCAGGATATGTGTCTTGTGACTCTTGGGCCTAGCTAGAGTCTAATATATGCAGTTCATTAAATAGCAAAGGGTAGTCACTGCTGCTCAATTAATTTTGTTGCTCTAGAAATATGCAGGCTATTAAAATTATTATAGAAATGTTATGATACATGCACAGGAACAACAAGCAAGATGAAAGCTTAATAACCTTTACTGATTAAATGCAGTAAGCATTCTGAATATACAAAACTGCCAGCAGTTTCTCATTCTCACAATCTCTTTTCCTTTGTCTCTTTTCAACAAAACTCTAAATTATGCCTTTTGTTCACTAAACCCATTCTTTTTTCATATTAATTTTTATATTTTATAAGGTCACCTACCCCATAACAGATACTTGCATGCCCTCTTCAGCAGTATTTTGATAGCATTATTTCAACACTGAGAAGAGACTTAGGAGTATCTACTTCATTGTTATAAAAGCTTGACCGTGCAGATACCTTAAAATGTCTGGTATCAACACATTATGACTTCACTGAAATCTTAGGAGGTATTTGATGCTAAAACATCCTTAATCTGTTTTCTAAGCAGAACTAATATATTACTATATGTCTTACTTTTATAATTTATTAAATATTAGTATTTTTATCAATATTGTTAGCAAAATATTGATAGTGTTAACATCTGACAAATATTATGTGATAAATAAGACTGTGCTACTTTACATATCTTCTGAAGTATTCCATAGGAATAACAATTTTATCTATGCCGTTCAACACCTTTAATATTTTTTATCATTTTACCTATATAACATGTATACTCATAAACATTAATTTAAATGGTAAATAATTTAGTCTATATAACAAACCCTATGGTTGATCTGATTTTTTCAGCTACAGATAATCTGAATACAGTAAGTTGAGACAGATTCAGGTTGTCAACAACTGCTTCCATGACCTCACTTTTGAAACAAGTCTTTATGAATAATATTGCACAGTTATTGCACTATCAGGCATTTTTGGAACATAATTAAAATATTGATTTTTTTTTTAAATGAAACCCTTTAGAATGCTCAATCTGCTGAATTTTACATTGTGCCTTTGTAATCCTTACAGAATAGCACTAGTCATGTTTCAAAAGGGAGCATTTTCAGAGGCAAGGCAATATAAAGCCTCAGAGATGGGGAATTTTTGCTGCTTGGATAAACATAATCAAAAATATATGTAGAAATCATGTCTTCAGTGGTATTCAGCCTGTGCTGATTTATGCTTTTGTTTTCTTGATCAATGGACATATATCACTCTTCTCATTTCTAAAGATGTCTTCATTAAGGTGTTTAAAGTTCAACTGTCATTTTTGTTTGTCATTACATTGGATTTCTCTTTGTACAGATCAGGCTGTATATTTTTCTTTCATTTTTTTTTGAAGGTTTTCATAGGGAGGAAAGAGGGCCATATTGTTCTGAGTTACACTGGCATGCAAATAAATAACACTGAAACTTGGAAGAGTGTTAATTAAAAATTATTATAACCTGACTGACCTGACTTGGCATCATGGTATCTTGCCAAACTGGCTCTTTATTCTTACGCGTGTCTGATTCGTGTTTGTGGCGGGAAGCTAATGAGTTCATGGAATTGTTTGGCTTAATCCTGCTTACTTTGCACTGCAGAAGTTTTATGTGAGGAAGAATAAGGAATATCAGGATGAGGTTCACTGGTTATGACTCATGGTGATTAACCTGAATAATATTTGGTATAGATTTCTATTTTAGTAAGTTCAGGTAGATGACAGATTGGGCCTGTTGTTTGTTTACTTAAATGAGATTTACATTTGTTTAAGGCTGGCTTACACCTGTGTAAATCTACTGGCTTCAGTGCAGTCTTTTTGTAATTCTTGCTGGTGTGGGGTCCCAGCAGGGTCCACTGAAACAGATTAGGATGTACTGAATGATGTAATTAATCAACAACAACCTAACACCCCACTTGTTGTAACTTCTGATCACATTGCCATCCTTTTAGCTCTGCAGAAGAAAAGCAATTTGGGCGACTGAGAACAAGAAGGACCGGAATCTGACTTAGAGAGGTCCCTCAGTTAAAACAGAAGCAGATCTTAATCTTTACATTCATATGTGCTACATAGACATCAAAAGGCTGTTTCTTAAATTCTGTGAAGCAAGATGGGTCGAACGTTTGGCCTATTCCTCATTCCAGTTCCCCCAGGGACACTGGGCTGTGGGCTAGGGCTGCAGAAGACGCAGGTCTCCTACCCTAGCCCGCCTTCCCAGCTGGTTGCTGTGCTCATTAGCTGGGGTGGAGTGCCCTGGTGACACACCTATACAGCATCTTGTTTTGGAGCTACTTGGTAGGAGTGCTGCGCTGAGCTGTGCAGCCATATCCTACATTTAACTATAGGTTTACATGAGTAATAAGTCAGGTAGTTAAACCAAAGTTATTCACAATATGTAGCACAGGTGATGCAATTACCAAAGACACGCTGTGGGCCCCCGCTCCATAGCCATAAATCCAGTAATTGTTGGCCTGGTTCGACATGTGGGGTTGTGAGCAGCACAGGAGCGTTCTCGATAGGATGTATCATACTGTCCTTTTTTTGCATCTCCTGTTTGTCTTATTTTTTTGTAATATTTCAGGAAGAATTCCTGGAGGTTATTTTTTCTGTTTCCTTAGGAAGGTATGTGGTAGTAGCCACAGTCTGACATTACATTACATTGCATTATTTACAGTGCATACACACTATATCTTTAACATCCACGTACCAGTAATCCCAATGGGCCCAGGCAAAGTGAATGCTACTTTTGTAGATATTTAGTCTGAGCATAAAATGAATGTCTGTCCATGCCCCAGTAAGCTTACAGTTTAGAAAGAGGAGACAAAATGGAAAGGTAATATTAACAGAACAGTTTGAATAGGGGGGATTCCACTGTATGTTTTTTCTTAACGTTGGCATCAGCCTTTCAAACTCTTGGAAAGGAAATTATTGAGAAGCGATGGGAAGGGGAAGACAAATAGTGGCACAGTAGTGGGAAGGGAAATTTGACTCAGAGAAGCTTTTGGTAACTGACTTCATAGAAATAATACAATAGCAAGTGGAGAAAAAAAATCCACGGTCAGATCACATGAGGAGTCAGTCCAAAATTTCCAAATAGGTTTGCTGATGTTTGTTGGCAGCATTTAACTTCAGCTGGAAGAAAAGAGCCTCTTTTCTCCACAAACCAGAATTAATCTGTAACGCTTTTCTCCTCCAACTCAAGTGACTTGTGTTAAGGGAGCAGCTTTCAGACAAGGACCTTGGACCAAGTCCTGTTTGGGTACAGTGGAAGATTTCCAGCTGCATTTTATAGCACCATTCACCTCTTGTGTCTGAACTGTTAATTTGCAGTGGGGTCACTCCCAACTTACACTACTGCTAGGACTTTAATGGTCTAAATAACTGCACCTGCTATGTTAATGAAAGTGTGCATAAAAGCTCAAGTAATTTAGAAAATTGGGTATTGTGTTGGGGTGGGGAGAAGGAGAGAAAGGTATAAGGGGCAAGAACTTGGTCAAAAGAAATAAAGATTTCAGAACACTTGCTGTATTATTGCCACAGTGTTATCAGTGCTGCTAATGCTTTCAGTATTTTACCAACTGTATTCAGCTTTGCAGTTGAATGTGTTGCAGAGTGGAAGGGTTTTTTGAGTAAGAAAAGAGGGCATTAGAATAATGTTTACTTAAAAACGGCCCTTCCTGTTATTTTGCTGGCATTTTTTTGAGACTGAGGTTTGTTTAAGACCAATCCCTAGCAAAAAATAGGCCACTGGGTGTCCTTGAATCATAAAATCATAGGGAAACAGGACTGGAAGGGACTTTGAGCAATCCATTCCTTGCTCCAGTCTGCAAACACGTATACCAATGTGATTCCAGATATATGTTTGTCTAATCTGGTTTTGAAATCCTTTGCAGCCTCCTCAAGCAATCTATTCAAGTCCTTATTATGCCTACTGTAAAAAAAGCCATTTCTAACATCTAATCTAAAACTCCCACCTGCAGTTTACACCCATTACTTCTTATCATGCTATGCTGGGCATGAAGAACAGCTTAATTCTCCTCCTCTCTGCATCCACCTTTTATGTATTAGATAATGCCTGCATTCTCCTGTGTGTGCCTTTTTGTGTACATCCGGACTTGGATGAAAATAGGTTAAAGGAAAAAAATGAGAAAAAATTACATTTCTGGCTGAGTCAGTCATTTTAGCTGATCAGGCAGCAAGTGGCTGATATGGAGGAGTTGGAAAATGCTGGGCAGGGCAGGGTGATTTGCTTAAGGCAATCTGAAGCCCTAAACATCGTGCATGAGAGAGAGGCTGGTGCCTGCCTGGTGCCATGTGTTACACATCTCTTATGACAGTGCCTGTTTGGCATTTCTGTCTCACCTGCCCATGTCTCAGCCTGTATCTCTCACCCGTCACCTGAACTGTGGCCAGGAACTGTAGGTGCTTCTGTCAAGCCTGATTTTCAGGGATTAAGTTGGTTCTCTGTTTCCATTTTTAGTTCTCTCCATTGCAGAAGTTAGAGATGGGTAAGAAAAGGTAGGGATTGAGAAATGTGGCAGCTGGTAACTGACCCACTGTCCTTAATTCAGCCCTCAAATGTCAAACTCCAGATATAGGAAATATCCAAGAAATACCTTCCTTCTTCCTTCTTCACATCTTGCAGGTCCTGGCAAAGGTCCCCAAAACTCTGTTGTCCAGAATTATCCCAAACATGAGTCCCTGGCTACTCTTAGCACCTGCTCCAGGCCAGTATGCCTTAGCATGCATACTGCAGAGGCTTCCCAAGCATCCTGCAGACATTCCAAGGCTCTTAGGAGCACCAACCTGCTTTCATGGCACCCTACTATGTACTATGTCCTCTCCCAAATATCCACAGCCATGCCAGCCTCATGGTATTTATTCAGAGTGTTTGGAGTCTGAAAACTGGAGCTTTATGGTTATATAATTTAGATTACGTATATGGTAGTCTGTATAATTGCAGGTGATTTACTTGGTGCTGCCTATGCTTTGGATGCATGGAGCAGCTCTCCAGGATTCCAAGTGTAAGGCATACATGTGGGTGGGTGAAACGAGCCAACCAGATACACTCCTCATCTCATGGGGTCGTTTGTTGGGCGAACGCTGGTTTGTCCCTTTGGAGCTGACATCTGATCAAAGACACAAAGCAGTTCACATGATTTAAAGCTGTTGTCTGCAAACCTGAATAGTCACTGATTATACTGGAGTCACATTTTCTTTCCTGTGATGAAGACCACATGCTTACTTTTAAATTAAAAACTATGAAAACTCATGTTCTTCTGCTAGTTGTGTGATTCTGCGAGCTGGGACCTGAAGCATAAGGCTGTAGTGTTATTTATACAGCCAGAAGTTTAGACTTTCTCCGAGTGAATGGGCATTTTACAAAGGGGAAAGGAAATAATTGTTTCTCATGTCACTTAATTTTTGAAAGAGAAAGCCTATGGAAATTATTCCTCAAGTCTGTGGAGTCTAGAATTGCCTCATTCCACTCTAGCAGTGAACATACTTCACAAATGTGCAGTATGACAGAATCTTACCTGTAGGCTAAATTTGAAAGACAAATCTCCATTTTGCTAGTTTGTATTAACTCTGAATGAATTTTTTTTTTGTTAAGGAAACCATTTCCTAGTCTTGGAACAGGAGTGACTATTAGTATTATGGGTGTAGGAATTGGTATTATCTCTGATTATATATGTCAGTTTTGAAATGAACCTGGAGAAGTCCCCCAAGTGTTTTCTGTTGGTAACTGTGACACCCAGTGGTTATTTAAAGAACTATATAAATGTAGTACAGACAACTGCAGTGAACCTAAAGGCTACAGAAAATGGTGAGGTTTACACAATAAATGTGGGCTTTTAAAAGTAGTATTCGTTTTCTTGGTAATGTGTACAGATAGTAAAAATAAGCTATTTTAGGAGCGGTAAAGCTTTCATCCATCTAGTTTATGTTTTGCCATATTTAACCCCCCCACACACACCCCTATATATCTTTGTGTTTACTTGTGCAAAGCTTTTTCATGCGTTGTGAGACTGAGGTTGCAATTCTGGTGAAACACTGACAAAAAGTAGCTTTATCGCTGTGAACTGTGAAATGGCTTTTAATTCTTGTTGGTGAGAAGCTGGCTCAGGAGAAGTCTGGGAGATAAAAGAACCTTGCTTCCTCTCCTTTGTTTGCCACTGACTCATTGTGTGGCTTAGAACAAATTGCTTGTATACATGGCTGATAAGTACTTCAGTATGTTCATAAAGGTGCAAGGTGTAATTAGTATTAATCTAGGTGGCATTCACCTCCAACCATTTATGCCACAGTCAAGAATGATTAAATTATATGCTGTGTATAATGTATCATATTTATATTCCAAAGCATAATATTACTTTATGAGCTGTGTTTTATTACAGAGCACTGGATACATACACCTGGTAAATGAGAAATTAAATTGTATTCTTTAGGGATCACTGACCATAAAATATTTACTCTTGGTGGCATGTTTTAAATAAAGGAATACCATCAAAATTCAGAATATCTAATTGCAGTGGACCAAACAGCATTAATCTATCAATTGTTTGGGAATGTTTCAGGGAACTACTCAGGTAAGAAGAGTTAAACAGCAAAAGGAGCAATGTCAGAGGGCGCCACTTACAAACCTGGAGATTAGACAGAGCTGCAAAGTCAGTTACTGCCTAAGGCCCTCTTTTTGTCTGCATTAGCTGCAGCTATTCTGTGTGCCTCAGGAGTGCTCTTCAGCTCCCTGAGTGCGTGCACCCTGTCTCTATCCAGGATTGGGATGACACCTGCATTCCCATCACTGATTCATCTCTACCCTATCCAGTTTTCAGGCAGATAAACTGTGGCCAGAAAGGGAGCAATGAAACATGCTAGCAAGTCCACGTATCAGGGTGAGAAGAGAACCAAGACAGACTGACAGACATACACACACACAAGCTGAAAGGCTGTGTTACAGCATCACTTTGTAAGAACATCAATATTAATTTTTTCACACTTTTTTTTTAATGGTTTCCCGTGTAAGAGTATCACAGGAAGTATTTGTCATTAAATCCTTAAATGCTGAATTCAAGATAAAAATACCTTACAAAACTGCACATGTTGGAGCTAAATTTGTTCATCATGAAAAATACAGAGTTTTTATATGTCATTATTTGCAATTCTGTTACATTTACAAGTCCTGGTTTCACACCCTGCTGCCCCGATCTTTACAAGGACACAAAATGATAGAAACAGATAGATAAGCATGCCCAAAGAAAATTAAATAATGCCTGATAAAGTGCACTGTTTACTGTGCTGCTAACAGATTGTCACCTGGTGTTGTTAACTGCAGGATGAAGAGTGTTTTTGTCTTCTTGCTTCTGATAAGAACAAGTGTATGTGATACAATGTTGTTCCAACATAAGAATATATACTGGTGCTTACTGATATACAAACATGTATACACTTGGCACAATTCTGGTCTAGTCTCCAGAAGGAGATCATGAACAGATCTTTTGCTCTTTAAACTAACCCTGAAATACGGGTATTTGCTACAGAAATATGGTTTTGCTTAGTGTCTCTCCACTGTTTACTCTGTGTTTGAATCACTTGGATTCTGGCTCTAGGCCTGCTCTTGTTTTGGTTTTTATATTACATGTAGCTCATTTCAATACTTCCACTAGCTTGTTTGGTTTGGTTTTTAGCCTTAAAAAGTTGGATTTTATTCATCAAAGACTGGACAAATCATGTTAGAAACCAGTTTGTCTTCTGCTTTGTTTATAGCATATTTTGCTAGCCAGAATAAACAAAGCCTTGGGCAATTTGCCATCCTATTCTAGACAGGATGTCTAACAAGTGGAGTAAGTGCAAGGTCTTTTGTTTACATTGTGATCTGGGTTTGAGGTTTTTGCTTCCCAGTTCAGTATTCTTTATTCTAAGAGTGTTTGCTTATCCTCTGAGGAGAAAGTTACAATTCACAATGTGCAAATCTACATTTTTACATAGAAGAACATCCAGATATGTACTAGATTAAATGTGTTCCAACACTTGAATCACAGGAAAAAGAGTATGCTGAGAGAAGAAAGATGTCTGACTTATATGTTGATATTTACCTTAGTTTATGTGTTGGGAAGAGCATACTTGAAAGACATGAGTAGTGATGTATTTTATCCCTTCCCACATATTGGGGCCTGGCATGCCCTGGAAGAGTAATTGTTGTTAATTGCTATGGATATAGCACTCCAGTGGCTCATGAAATGTCTCTGGTGTCTCACTGAAACCGAAAGTTTCAGACACAGACATAAATATCATAAAATACAGTTTTCTTAATAAAGCTACACCCCTACTGATTAGCCAGTGCCCTGAGGTCTAGCGATAATAAGACCTTCTGACTTATACCTCCATGCTCATTCCTCTGCACACTCCCTTCTGTGACAAACCAGCTCTTCCACCACCTAAGTTTATTTCAATAGTTAAAAATTAGCTCCTCGTTCTCAAGAGCATCAAGGTCTGGCTGTCTCCAAGTGGTGGCTGCTAGATATGCACATTAATTTATTGATTTCAGGGAGAAAAACAAGAAAAGGGGAAAGAAGAGAGCTTAGGGGTGGAAAAAGAGCAAGAAAGTGGCTGCAGGAGTCTGCTAGCAGAGTGAGCCACAGTTCTCTGTCGGGAGATCAAAACAAGTGGATCCACCCTCATAATCATCTTCTTGCACAACCCCTGACATGGCTGCATGTGGCTGTGTTTCACCCTGAGAAGAGGTGAATAGAGGACAGAATGCTGACTTACACAACGTTTAGAGGAGATAGAAGTGAATTTTTAGACAGCCCCTGCAGCCAGTTCACTGAGCAAAATAACAAGTATAAAGGATGTAGTAAGCAAGTTGATTTTCCATCAGGTTGCAACTAATTTAATAATTACCAAGCCAGACTCCTGCCTTCTGGTGTTTTGAATGCTGAGGTATAAAAATAAAACGTGTGAAATACAAAATAGGATTTCTAGATGGTGGGAGTGAGCAAGATTTTATTAAGGATGTTTGTTTAAATACTGCTACAGAAGATGTAATACAGATCATACCATCTCACTAAGTCACAGGAGTTCAAGAGTTGAAAATGGCCATTTAGAACTTGGATGTATAAATAAGTGTCAGAGAAACTGAATAAATTCTTTTCTCTTGAAGCTGAAAAACCTTCTCAGACACTAAAAATGACAGAAATTTCATCTTGTTCACCAGAAAGCCTTTCCAGAAGTGTCAGTGACTCATAGATTCAATGTCAGACCTAAAAGCCTTCCAACATGAGGAGAATATGAAATGATGAAGCATCCTCTGCTGCACATCTGCTTAAAGTACAGCACAGTGCCAGTGCTGCTTAAAGTACAGCACCCATGTTTTCAGGAATACAGGCACTGAACAGCCCTTTTTGCAGCAAGACAGGATTGTCTCTGTGGAATTTTTTTTGTTTGTTTTTTTCATCTTCAAGCACAGATTGCCAAGGGAGGAAGCAATTGACTGATTGATTACTCGTGACTACTGAACAAAGGCCCCTTTAAAGAAATGTCTTTGAGTGTAAGCAAAGTTATCAGTTGTTAACCTACCGTTGATTTGCATTAGACAATCATTTGAGCAGATATTCTTCCTCAAAAAGTCCTGTCTGCTTTGCACAGGCTCAGATGGGGCACTGTAGCTTTGCTTCATCATCACTTACATTGTGTAGTATTCTGGGAGGAGTACAAGGAAGGGATGAGACACCAACAGAGAAATTAAAATAAGTTAGGGATATAGTATCTCGACCATTGATTATAGCAGAATTTCAACCCAGCTGTGCTAGAAATGTGCTCTGTTAGTTTGGACAAGCCGTTGCACCAACTGACACCTCACACCCTTATTTGATTTAGGACAGAAGTTTCATGATTAGCTTAAGCCAATCTGAGACTGTACTGCTGCCAAAGGGACATTCCTCCCCCTCCTTACATCGGACCAGGTACCCACATGACCATACAATAAACTGATCCAACTGAAAACCAGCCCTGGGAAAAAGGAAAAAAAAGAAGCAGATATTAGTTTTCAATTGAGTCTGGAAGTTAAGCAAGCTCGCTGTTCACCTGAAGGTTGTGGGGCTAATGAAGTGGATGAACTGGGAACAAGAAGCTAGAGGGATGGAGAGGTTAGAAAACTGCTCTCAGTGGCAGTGAGATTCAGCAGGTGAGTCTTATTTTAAGGGGGTACTTTTCCTTTGGCACGCAGTGTGGCCCAGGAAGGTTTGCTCTGTAGAGAGAAGCAGGTTGTGCTGCCCCCCAACAGCTGTGCACTAGAGGGGTTGTGCTTTGGGTCAGCTCTGGGCTTGTCCCCTGCAGGAGCCTGCTGTATTGGGTATGCTCCTGGAGCGTGTCTTCCAATTTAGGTGATAACAAAAACTTACATAGATGCACCCAGGGTGTACCTGGGGGTACCCCCAGTACTAATATTTTTTGAGACCTCTGGATGCTATCATCATACAGAAGTAGAGTCTGTTTAAACTCTCTTTTTGGGTTTGAGAGGCAGAAATGTAGCAGACCCAGTGTTGGGCAAGAAAAAAGAGATCACAGACATTCCATGTGGTTTTATCCCCACAAGAGACCGGGTCTTTTCTGTGGTCCTGCTTTCAAGCAATGGAGGAGTGCCAAGGTCTCTGTGGTTCCTATTGGCGATGGTGCACTCAGTGTTTTTCCCACTTGTGATTATTACCAACATAAAGCTCTGCTTTTCTCAGCTCCTGGATGCTTCACCAAAGTAGTCTGTGGACTCACATTCTAGTTTAAATGTGCCTTTTTGAGCAGCATCCTTAATTTGCCCTTTGGGGATGTTTTGTGCTGTTCAGTGTATTTAAGCACTTACTCATATTTTTTGTGGGACACTCCGGTAGTAAAAGACAGCAGGGGGCACCAAATCTGCATAATTCTGTTAAAATTACAGCATCCATGTCCATGCTCATAAAACTGAAGTTATTGTGCGTACTCTCAGTTTAACATCCGGAATTTTGTTCCAGCACTGATGTTTTCTAAGATACCTCCTCAATTCTTAGGAGTGGGAAATAGTGAAAATGGAGGTTGAATTTCCACAAATGTACACATCTGGGCCACGAGCAGACCTTTCTCCTACCAGTTGTCATCCGACTCCCTTCCCTACTTAGTGTTGTGGGCTCCAGAACTCATGCCCAGGAAGATGCTCTCTCTAATACTTAATTCAGGAAGCCATTTGCATTTACAGAACTGAAGGCTTTGCTTTTCCGTTCCAAAGTACTGTAATATCAGTGTTGAAATCACAAGTGTTGGACTTTCTAATGAGCTGAACATCTCAATGGCCATGCAAACTGGCCACGCAAACTGGCCATGCAAAATGTCTTCAAATCTGGAATAAGTGATGTAGCTTAACTCTGCCTCTATTCTTTTGAAGAAGCTGGAACTCATTTCTTTCAAATTGTTAAGAAAAAATCCTCTGCAAAATAAAAATTAAACACAAAATATATTATCTCATGGTTCTTTGAATATTAGTTTAAATGTAATCTGTGAGGATAGATCTGATTCAAAGGCCTTCTTAATGTGAGTAGTTCACACTCATGAAACATCTGTGGGTACACTCAGAGAAGTAAAACCTATTATTTGTATATATAATATGTATGCATTATTTGTATTTTAGAAGTGCTTCAGGATTGGATACTCATTTGATAACATACAAAGAAAAGTAACATTGCAGCTTGATAGACACTTTAAGAAATATATTAATTAGGAGCTACTAGTAGTGTATTTCTGTTACAGCCAAGGACCAGGAAGATGAAAAAATGTGTTCAAACCTTGCTGGCATGGTCACCACATAATTTTTTTCCTGCCCTGCATGCCTGATCTTGGATTTCTATTCTTCTAAATTTAAAATCCTTCTTTGAAATATCAGACCATAGAGAGAGAGGACGAAGCGGAATAGATAGTCATGCAACCCAGAAGAGAACCTGGGTCTGAGACATGACTGCTCATTGTGTGGTTTTTGATAAGTCATTTTAGTGTCAGATTCATAAAATAATTTAGTTATTTGAATTTTAAGTTCAGCTTGTTAGGTGCACGCCTAAGTAGTGCTTCTAGGCTTATTTATGTGCTTTAAATGCAATTACTTGCTGGATAAAATAGGTAAACAACATACCTGCTAAGCCTTCCAGAACATGATGTTCTTACAGGCAATTGCCATTGTTTCAGACAGCAGGAAAAGAACATCTTGTTGTTGGGTGACCAATACTCGATGAGAGTAGCTGCACATTAATGTGCATGTTAACAGCTTGATAAGTGTCTAACAGCACCTGTCCCAGTCTGTGCTGAACTGGTGGCACGTGCTCAGCTGATCTGTGCATGTGCACTCCATCCAGTATATCTGGATTCAGTGATATTGGCACATCTGAAATGTTAAAAGCAGGAGGTAGAAATCAAGTGTGGTTTGCCCCAAGGAGGTATCTCATTACTGGACTACTCTTTGTGATCGCTTTACTGAGCATTTTCTCTAGGGATTCACACATCTTGTATTTTTGTGCAGTTTCACAGATTTACTGACCTTACAGCATTATTGTGAAGAAAAGTACATTAAAAATTGGGAAGAGTCTTGATACTACCATAATGGGGATTGCACAAATATCTGGTGTAAATAGACTCTACACCCTTGACCTTTGGCTTCATTTGTCCTATTCACAATAGCAGGTTAAAATAACGATTTCAAAACTATATTTTACAGTCACCTGTCTGAAACTGTATAGGACGCTAAATAACAGATCTGGATAGTTCTGTAATCATCTGCATTTTTCTGTCTCCATAGCTCTTAAACCTTGTCAGCTTGAACATCCCTGGAAGTGTTCAGGGTCAGGTTGGATGGGGCTTTGAGCAACGTGATGGATTGGAAGATGTCCCTGCCTGTGGCAAGGGGTTTGGAGCAGGTGATCTTTAAAGGACCCTTCCAACCTAAATCTTTCTATTTGTTCTGTGACTTAGAGTGTGTTAGGTAAGGTAATGAGTCTCTAGTTTGTAATTTATAACCAAAATCTAGCTAAACATCCAGTCTTAGACCTTGGATGCAGAGTGCATGACACTTTCAAAGGTAGGTTATGGAAACAAGATTGACATTTTTACGTGACTATTAATGTCATGTTGGGAACGTGCAAGTTTAGCAACATATTCTCAATTTCATGTCTTTATCAATAGAAAAATCTTTCTAATTCCTAATTTAAATCACGTTTTATATTTTAAGACCATTGCATTTTACCCCATCTGTAGTGGGCAAAGAATATTATACTACATTTCCACACTCGCTACCACTTTACATATCTGAAGACTGTTTTCATGTGCGTCTTCAGAGTTTTCTTTAGGTGGAATGAGCTCAGTTCTTTCTGCCTTATCTCCTAGGCTGATATCTCTAATATCTCCTGAATTATCTCAAACATGTGAACGCATTTTCACCAGTGTAATGTTCCAAAATGCCACTAGTTCACATCTTAAGTGCTGCATTCTGTCATATATCCCAGTACAATACATTCTGCTTTCATTCCAGATTGATACTATTCCATTTGTTCTATTTGTGATAAAATATGCAACTATTTTTCTGAGTACTGCTGCATCATGTTGGGAAAATGCAGCTGGTTTTGCTATTATTTTTTGCTATTCATGATTCACTGTCTAGATGATAGGATTTTGCACATAGGATTCTACCTTAGGTCTAGCACTAGTCAAAACTCCCATTAATACTTTGGATAACACAGTAGAGAGGATTATTAAATAGCATTCAGCCATCAGCTGCAGAGGATCCCTTAAATGCCTGTGAAAGGGTAGGATGTAAATTGAGAATCATCATGACAACTTGAGAAATCAGTATGAAAAGTATATGCAACTTAACAAAGAAAAGCAAGAGCTACTTCATTTAGGTAGGAATAATTAAATACACAGTATTAAGAGGGGGAAAAATCAAACAGCACTGTGAAACAGATCACAGAGTTAGGATATACGACTTTATGGCTCATTCCTTTTCCCAAGACCAATTCTTTGTTATAGAAAGAATTTTGTTTAATTTCATGAATTTTTACCTAGATTAATCATTGGTCCTTGCTGTTTCTTTCTTGCTCTCTTCTTGGTTTTTCTTTAATTTAAATTAACAGAAAAATAATGGATTAAATAATTAAACATGCAACAATGTTGATTTTTCCAAGGCTATTCCCTTTTCCTAAGATGGTTTTTATCTTTTCTGGTCTTCTATCTTTCAGGATTTCTCAAATATCTAGTCAGTCTGAGATTAACAGCAACTTTTAAAATATAAAGCAGACTGGAAATATGTGCCAGTCTCCTTAAATAAACCGGCTTTCCTGTAGGGACATTTCATGCATATCTCAGACTGTCTCACAATGTTCTGTTGTATTTAAGAAACATTTTTCTTGGTGTCAAAGATAGTAAAATATTAGTTATTATTGTGAAAAAGCACATTTTCACAATACATATCGATACCATAAAACTTGTGTATTGAAGCAGAATCTCATTTAAGAAGTTGTTTAGACAGAAGGATGAATGTCTGCTGTTAGCACCTATGAATTTGACAGATATTCAGGTATGAAGTCGTGTGGTGATCTGCTTTCACAATACAACGTGACAGTAAATTCAGATGCCTCAGATTTGAGGCCCAAAATTGCAGGGTTTGGAATTCACACGTGATGTTCAGAGACAGAAGACACTAATTAAGTTCATAAAAGAGACTGTGCATAAAATGAGTTTATATGACTATGGTCTGTGCAGCCTCAGACCAGAGTGCTGTCAGACAATTGCTCTTATTTTATCTGGAGACTTTCCCCACTTTGGTTTCACACCTCACCTAGGAATTCAAACAGGCTGAATATATCTTTGCCTTGCAGCACCATTAAATTAATTCCTACGACTGGAGTTTCTAAACTCAAAGTTTATCTTTTTAAAGAAGACCCTGGCTGCGTAGTGGGGGGAAATGGAAGATTTCATGCAGTTTTGTAGTTAAAAGCATATTTTTATTTACTTAAAATGAAGTCCTAAACCCGATAACAAAGAATATTGATAAATACAATCAAAGAATTGCAAACAGTGTAATGTGTTTGGGTTAAATTCAGGCCTGGCAGCCCTGCAGGATGAAATAATCCATGTGGGATAATTTTGGAATGGGTAAAGGCATAGACACTCCCCAGTGCAGTTTCTCGATTTTAGTGTGGAGGTACCATTTGTTAGAGCAGAAGGATAATTAAGTTTTTGTTCCTCTTTGCTTCCACCAAGATGATTAGCAGGGGAATCTCATTCTTCTGAGTTTTGCAAGGCAGACACTTTTCTGATAAGAATTGAATTTGCTTATTTCAGACAGTCTGGTAAACAACCATCAGAGGACAACTTCTCTCAGCTGCTGTGTCGGTCTCACTGCAGTGTGGGACACACCTTGCCACGTTCAGCTATCTTAGTTGCTCAGGTGAGTAGTTAGTTGGTAGGCAGATCAAACTGTTTACTCAGCTACTTAAACTCATTTGCAGAAATTCTACCTCCTCCCTTGAGATACACTAGTTCCTCCTCTTCAAGGTGCAAATGAACACAGTAACACTCTTTGTGGAGATAGGTAATCTTAATTAATTTTCCTAGTGACTCTTGTTACATTTGTGATATAATTTGTGTGAGAATTTACGTGTCACTAATTCACGCTATCCTTGCTGGAGACACTTCAGTTTAAAGGGAAAACAGCTTACTGTACTTCCAAAGCAAGATTACTTTCTCCTAGCAAGACAAAGTGGCCTTAGTGGGAACTAGGGCAGCTAAGCTGCAGTGCTTGGAAATTTACACCCTAATTATCGTGAATTAGCTTCTCCGTCTGGGCCACAACAAATACGTGAAGAGTACTTAGAAGGTTGTCCAGTGCATTACCTCTTCCTGCAGTATGATGTCCATTGAATGCATGTGTGTTTTCTGGTCATACTGTGGAAACCCCTTTTGCAGGTTAAATTAGCAAAAGTGCTTTCTGAGTTTCAGTTGTTTTAATGTTCCGAGTATCCCTCAAAAGGTAGCATACATATATTTTTAAGTTACAACAGTAACTGATAGATCATTAATATGAATTGGAAATACCAGTACTGCTAAAATATCATCTTTGCTTCCATTTCCAGACTGAGTCCCCTAGCTTGGCTACCTTCAGCTTTGCTTGTGTTGTTTCAATGGATATTGAATTATTATCACTCCAATGAATGCTTCAAATCCAAAACAACCCCTCACCTGAATACTTGCTGAAAAAATACTCTATTTTAGAAAACTATGTCCACAAAGAAAACCTGCCTGGAGTTAGTCTGATTTCGAGATTTGCTTTACTTGCAATCCAAAGCAAACAAAGTCTGTTAGAAAAAAAAGAAAAAATACTTCATTTCTATTATGTGTTTTTTCACAGCAGTTTATAGGTCAACAGTTTATGTAACCCAGTCAGCAAGAAATGCATTTATAGCATCTACATCTTTGAATCAATTAGCTGGCTGATGTCAATGTAATTTCATTAATATAAGGCTGTTGCAGGTTCAGGGAGGAGAGAGCTTAGTTTCTCTACAGAAGAACTAAATGCTTGAACAGAGAGTAAGATTTTGTCTGTGTGTGTGTGCAGTACTTGTGAGTCATGATAGTTTCTAAAAGGCTGTTTTAACTTTCTGAAGCTGATGTGAGTCATTGTTCTCTTCCCAGGTAATGACTAGTTAAGATCACATTTAGCTCTTCCACCTCTCTAGTAATCTCTGAGACTAGTATTTCATTGATCTTCCAGTGAACAGTGCTCAGTGACAAGTAAAGGCTTTATGAAAGAACACAAGATAGCTCCATTTGGAGAGCACAGATGACTAGAGCTGTCACCCGTTACTGCTCAGCCACTCCTGTCACATAAAAGTGACAACTGGTTTAACAAAAGAAAACATTCCTTGTGCTAAGTGTTTAACGTAGGTACAAACCACTCAGGACTTGGAAAAAGGCAAATCTGAATGACAGAATAAAAATAAGTGCAACAAGGGCAGACTTTTTACTTATGACATCACAAACACTGTTTCTCCAAGAGTTACACTGAGTATTTCAGATGGCATCCTGAGTAAACTAAAGATCCTGACCGAAACTTCTCTGACCCTTCTGGTTTAGGCGAGTTTAGTTAGACATTTCAAGATAACAAAAAGAAAAAGAACCAGAGAATCACAGAATAGGCCAGGTTGGAAAGGACCACAGTGGGTCATCTGGCCCAACCTTCCTGCTCAAGCAGGGTCATCCTAGAGCAGGTTACTCAGGATTATGTCCAGATGGCTTTTGAATATCTCATGAGAAAGAGATTCCACAACCTCTCTGGGCATCCTGTTCCAGTGCGTGGTCACACACAATAAAGATGTTCTTCCTCACGTGCAGAACACAAATTAATATTCTTATGGTACAAAATGCACTAGAACCTCCAACCAGAATTACAAAACCTTCTGTTCTTTGTAAGAGATGGGTAAATTGCAGAGAATGACCTTGTCTTGCTGGTTCTGCTTCAAACTGCAAATATTCTATATGATGTTAAAGCCAGGATGGGTAATGTATTAAAAGGTTTATATTTAGAATAGGAATGATCTTCCAGAGCAGCGTTCTCATGAGATTTCTTGCTAAACATGTTCCTACTCCTCCATTGCCACCTCCAACCTTTTCTTCTGGTATTTTTCCAATTTACAATATGAATTCTTCAGTACTTGTTGTCAAATGTTAAAATAGTTTTTATAAGAGACTTTAGCTGAAGTGACTAGAAATTCTAAGTGATGCAGAGTGCTATAATCATTAGTTTTACTCCTACAGTTAAAAATATCCCTATTTATAGGGTTTTTATTTTCTCTGCTTTAATATGAGGAATATGTATCAAAGTTACAAAAGCTTGGGGAATCAGTTTGGACAGTCTTTACTTAAATTCAGTGTTTGATAAAGAGTTTTGCTATTGATGTATTGATGTGCTAATAATACAAGTCATGTTTTTTGGGCAACTGACTTATTTTTTTGCCTTTAAACAGAGGTAAGTCAAACCTGATACTAATTTATCAAGTTTGAGGACAAGAAGGAAGTGTAATAAGGGTCCTGAGCTGACAGCAACCAGTCCATTCCTTACTGTTGCTGCAGCACATGCTGCTGTATGTCTGCATGGCCCCTCTTTCTTTTTACATCATAGGTGTGCCCACCTCTCATAAAACTGCCTCAAACCCACCTTTACTGAATAAATACAGCCATAAAATTATGCTTATGTATTCATTAGTCAACACTGTTATTTATGCAGACCATATTGTAACTATTCATTTATGTGTGCAAGTTAAAAATGACTAAGACCATTAATTCAGTTAGAACACATATGTCAGTTTGGTGAAATACTGATTTTTTCCTAAACTATAGCAGAGACACCAGGTCTACATTTACTGCACCAGATTGTTGTTTTCGGGACAGCAGGGATGAACGTTCAGTATCAGTCTCAGTACAAAGAGGCAAAGAAGAAGAGCATTTAGTTTCATATGAGAGAATTTAATCATCCTCTGAGAAGGGGAACTGTTGAAGGGCATAACATATTTGTCTTTGTTCTGGCATCTCTGTTCAGAATGATGGAGCCATAAGGTGTGGGGAGCACCAGCAGGGCTTGCATATTAGTAGAGTATTACAGGCTCTTGAGAAGGAAAAAATGAAACATCTTTAAAATCAGAGGAATTTGGCTCAGAATGTTATTTCAGTGTTTGGACAAATGCATGTTTTATACAATTTTTCTTATTAGCATAACTAGCTCTGCAGGATCTTCAGTGACTGATGAGGGATTTCTCATAAGTTACTTATTCAGAAAATCTGATATTCCCTTTTCATTCCTTTGATGGAATTCAGTTATTCAGAATTGATAAAGTTGTAACCCTCTCTCTCCCCAGCACAGACACAAATTAAATTCCTTCTTGGCAGGATTAAGTAATGTTAGCAAGCATTCCTTGTGTATAGTTTCCATGTATTGATTTGAAGGATATTAGGTAATGTCAAAGGCAATTAAGACTGGTTCAGATATATGTTAAGGCCTTACTTTCTATTCCCTACGTGGGCTCTCATTTTTATGTTGTGCTTCCTCTCCAGACTAAGGGTCTTGAACAGTTCACGAAAATGTTCTTTAGGGAAAAAAAGTAGATGTGTTATTTCACCAATGCTGAAAATTCTATTACTAGTTTACGGAAGGCTCCTGCCTTTCATGTATTTATTGGAAGGACTTCACTTCTGGAAGGAGGTAACTTCTGAAAGATGAACATGAATTCTGCTGCTGCCATGAATAATTAGGATATTTGGCTAATTCTGATTCTTCTGAAAATTTCACACATAGTTATTAGAAAACAGTTGAAATTAAGCAAACCCTTTCCCCATTCCATTTCACTTTAAAGCAGGACCTCCCCCGCAATTTCATAGAATCATAGAATCAGCCAGGTTGGAAAGGACCTCTGAGATCATCAAGTCCAACCCTTGATCCAACACCACCGCGGTTACTAGACTATGGAACTAAGTGCCATGTCCAGCCTCATCTTAAAACCCTCCAGGGATGGAGAATCCACCACTTCCCTGGGCAGCCCATTCCAATGGCTGATTACTCTCTCTGTAAAGAATTTCTTTCTGATATCTAACCTAACCCTCCCCTGGCACAGCTTAAGGCCATGCCCTCTTGTCTATTTCTTTTTCAACTCGCTTTTTGCTACTCTGTCCTGGAACTAAGAGCAGAGGTCCTGTCTTTCTGGAGTGCTTAGTATCCTGTCAGACATTTCAGCACCGGTGAGGAAGCGGTCTTGATGAATTCCCAGAAGATAAAAGTTGAATTTGGAGGATTTAAGGAAGTGGGAGGCAATAGATGGACCAGGCTGAGAGTATAAACCAGCAAGAAGATAAGGGAAAGACAGGCTAATGGGAAAGAACTGTGTGGTAGAGGGGCAGAGGAAGCTGGACAATAGAGCAGAAAAGCACAGCTTAGGAATTAAGAGGTGCAGTGATATCTGCTCACAAAATTGGTCCACTAACCCTGCAGATAATGCAAAAAGTCACAGATCCCCTGATGACAAACACTCTTCTATTTGCTAGAAAGTTGTCAGGAACATGCAGAGTCAAAATGTGTTGTGCCTCTGTGCCAAACAAAGCATGGGACAGTTACTGAGATCACTCAGTTCAGGTGAGTGATGTGAGCTTCAAGTCTCAAGCCCCAGTTTTGCCAGTGGCCCTGACGGACATGAGTGTGATACTGTGTAATTCTGATATTGGCTGGCAAGTGAATAGTAGAAGCAAAGAACTACAAAGTGTCATGCTCTGAAGAGTCTTATTTTGCTATTTAGGAACATTTCTGTATTGCGTATTAACCTATGCTTTTGTAAGTGGATTTCAATAATTAAACATGGAGATTATAGACTGTCAGGAACCTTAAAAACTTCAACAGGGATGAATGTAAAGTTGTGTACTAAGGAAGGAATAAGCCCTGGAAATTACATAGGCTAGGACCTATTCAGCTGAAGATGACCTGAGACAGGCAGAGGAATAGGTTGCCCAGAGAGGCTGGGCCATCTCTGTGCTTGGAGGTTTTCAAGAATTGATCAGATGGAGCCCTGGGCAACAAGTCTGTCCTTGAGTTGGCACTGCTTTGAGCAGGAGGTCAGACTAGAGACCTCCTGAGGTCCCTTTCAACATAAACTTTCCTATGACCCTGTGATAATGTAGTTAAAATTTATTCATCCAGGTCCTACAAAAGAAGATGGGAACAACTGGCAGTAAAATGAGATTACTGTCAGTGGGTTTGTGAACTATCACATTCCTGGTATCTGAAAATAAGACTTCATTAACAAAATGTCACTTACCTTCATTATTGCGAAGGTAACCTTTTGAAAGTGAACTGACCATGCAGTAATAGAGTCATTTTGTCTGGAATCTGCAGATAATCTGAAATAATAATGCATAAAACTGTGAAATGCTTCTATTAATCTCTGTGGGATGTTAGCAGTAAAGCCCAGTGATGGCAACTTGTATATAAGCATTGTTAATAATTCAGTATTACTTAAGGTTCACAAAAGAGAGAGTCAGATGTATTATTAAAAATACTTAATCTATGAATGACAGTTCTCTCCTATAATTAATGCAATGGCTTTTACTCTAGCAGGCTTTTACTCAGTAGTATGTTACACTTAAAACTATATATTGTAACAATAATATGTGAATCCTAAAACTATGAACCACCTTGGCTGAGGGTGTATCATCACCTTGTTGGTGGATTTGTGGTGATTTTAGCCCCTCACTTCAGGGACTACTGGCCTTTTAAAGACTCGTCCTTTAGGTTTATACAGTTGAGGTAATTATTTGGCAGTTGAAAGGATTCATTAGCAGTCCCTTCTCATCTTAGATGCCATTCTATAAATTAGCCACTGGAAATTTCTTTCAGTGCCTTCAAATTCTTTCATTATCTAGCACAAAAGGTCATTTCCCATAAAATCAAGAGCTCAAAGATCTGCTAATGTAAGGGCATCCTGAACTCGTGAATCTATTACATCTGTTTTCACAATCTGTTTTCACGATTGGATGTTGTTTGGTTTTGAGTGCTGTCTGTTGCTCACCAGATGAACTCCATTGTTATTACTTATCTAGTGACTGAATTTTTCTCGTCCCTTCATAGAGGTCCCCACAAAGTAAAAAGCCAACTTAAGTGAAGAAATCCCAAATCATGTTTGTGTTTTGACCTATGATAGTAGTTGAATAGTGATAGCTTTGAAAATCAGTATCTCAGTACTGCTTGTACAAAAGCAGCACCACCATCTATACTCTCGTGATGACTCTGTGTGAAATTGGTATCAGACTGTATTACAATCATATTTTCCAACAAGTATGCATGGTAAAGACAAATTCTTTGCTGTTCACAAGTACCAAATCCAAACAGTGATAGCTGTAGCATTCCAAAACTTAATCTGGCTAGGAAAGTGAGGCCCCTTACAGTCTTCTGTAAAACATCTTTCTCCACAGGTTTTACAAACACTCTATCGTGAGCTGCTTGTGGGTACTGTGGGATACAGCCCACAAAACCAGATCATGTAAAATTTTGTACTAGGAAGTGTTATTAAGCTCGAAGTACTTTATGTGACCCATCAACAAATATTTTTAAAAAGAATAGCCCCTGTTTGAAGATGAGAGGAGAAACTACAAACCACTTTTTAATCAATCTGTGCATAATTTACTTTCCATTTCTTACTGACTTTCTACTTTGTCTGCAATTTATCTCATGGTCCAGCTTTCTGACTTTTTGCTTTCTGAATTTTTGCTGTTGCATTCCCTGGTTACAGATGTGTGCCATGGAGTAAGAACAGCAGTCCCTTCTGGAAATGGCTTGGGAATACCTCCTTGTATGGAGGAAGCAGGAGCATTTGTGAGATTTTGAAGACAGAAGAGTGAAAGATGAGATGCTAAATCTGAGACTGTGGCTGTTAAAATGAGCTGCTGAACATCAGAGAGCAAGGATTACTGCATTGCCTAACAGGCTGCTGCAGAACCTCTGAGCCTTTTATTTCCAGTAATAAAAAAGAAATCCATGTGCGTCTCAACATGTGGATGCAATTTTGTTTATTTGGGGAAAAGAAGTGTTAAAATAACAATTTTTGAAAGAAACAGTTTTTCCTAAAGGGAAAACCCCATATTTTTAATACAGAAAATCTACATCCTCTTCTCTGTATTTGTCTGGTTTGCTTATTCCAGATCCCTTCAGCGAATAATGCTGCATCCTCAGCTCCCAGGCCCTCCATCCTGGTCTCTGTGATAAACATTATTTCAAAGGAGCACAGCTGGGTGCTGGACTGTAATTTCTCATGCAGCCAAGATCAGATCCATTAGTTTATGTGAAGGTTAGGACCAAGGACCATGGAAGTAGATGGGGAGCTAATAGACAGACTGGTGTTCCTGCTGTGTTCACAGGGGCTTAAACCAGGGAGAAAACGGTCAGGCACATCCATATTATTTTCGCCTTTTGCTTCATGATTTGCAGTAGTCTCATTCATAAATGACAAAGGCACAGCTCCCTGCTGTGAGGTCCTCATACCACAAAGAGCTGTAATGAGTTTGTAACGAGATGGAGATAAGGAAGACTTTTTAGTGATTACTCAGACAAATCTCTCAGTAGACATCAGAGATGTACTGAGTGAAGGATGTATCTTTCCATCACTCTCCATCACTTAAACATCTGAGGATACTTAAGGTATTCTCCTGGTATTATGTAAGAAGAACTCAGTAAGACAAAAGTGTCCTAAATGCATCTTTATAGATTTTTTTCCTTTCACTGTATGGCAGAAACTTTTGTAATTTGACAGCCACTGGCAATGATTAATGGCTAGCAATATGGCCAGGAGCAATGTGTGTTTCAAAATCAGTACCAGGAAAGACTGTGTGATCTTGGAAGTCTTTGGCTGTGGAACCGTCTCGCAAAATGAAAAATAAGTATTTTGCCTGTGTGTTTGATGAAGAGCTCCAAATACATAGCTGGAATATAAATGAAGGTGAGAGACAGTGAAAAACAGCAGAATATTTACCTTGGAGTGTGGTGCTAAACCAAGATTTAATGGATGTTTCCACTTCCGCCTTTTATGATAGATAGAGTATATTTATATTTTTCATAGATGCGCACATATGTGCAGGTATACGCATAAAGGTGCTCCAGAAAGAAATGTTTTATTTTCGTGTTATTAGGAGCATCAGTTTTTCTGTGTTGAATCTTAACATAGGCAATATATATCCAGACACTGAAGTAACTGTGGCAAAATAAGTAAATATTTCCAAGCACGATTCCTCTACCTCATTTACTACTCTTTTCAAAATGTGTGGTTATGAATAAACCATTTACTTTCACAAACATATGCTCTGCAGGATTTCAGATACAAAAAAATTAACAGGTCAGAGAATTACAGTGGGTTTATGGCACCCCTGCATGACGCAAAGCTCATTACTACTTGCTATGTTCTGTCCTTCTTAATTAAAGCATCAGTTCACACGTACAGTCTGGAGCAGCTCAATTATGAAAGGTTAGATCCATCAGTTTATTCCTGATTGGTTTATTAATTAGTGGTCTTGATTCAAATCAGCTCTCTTTCCTCAGGATAAAAGTGCATATAATGTTAAAAATAATATACCATACTTTCAAACAAGAATATATTGTAAACATTTCAAAAGAAAGCTTCCACTGGACTTGGCTCTGATCGAATTACAATCTCCTGTTCCATGAAGCCTGACTTTCACAGGTAACCACCGGCAAATTTCTACGTAGTTTTGTTACTGAACCACCTTCAATCCATTAAAGGATAGAACAAACGCTGTGAGCTGAAACTCTTTTTCAGTTTTGTGAGTATGTTTCTAATATATAGCTTTCATCTATGGTTTTCAAAATATTTTTAAATGGGACTTCTGATGGTTCTGTGGCATTTTCTCCTGAAAACTTTTTGCTTGCAAACCTGCTGTATTGCATCAGCTGATGTGCTCCAAAGAACTTTTGATAGTAAATCTAAAACAGATCTCTTATAGAAATGGCTAAGTTGTGTCTGGAGACACTGTGGATGCTGTTAAAGACAAGGTGCGAAGGCAGGAACTTATCCTTCTTTCATTCCTTGTTTTAAATGTGTGCTTCAGTGATTTGGGTACTGCATATACCTGAAAGCCAGCAAGAGCACTCTTCCCAGTTGATGGCATTTAAGAAAGGCTTGTCTTTATTTACTCCAGCAGTAAATGTCTTTGTCATCTAGTGGAAAAGGGTGGACTGATTCCACTTTGCTGAGCTATTCTGTGGCGGTTCATGAGGTCTTGGGCTGGGTTCCGTTCCCCCCTCCATCAGAGGATGGACGCTGCAGCGCTGGCCTCCCCACGGACCTGGGGCGCGTTTCATCGGTTTACCTGACCCTGAAAGGAAAACCAATAATTAAAACCCCCTCCCCAGCAAAGCACTTCAAGTTTAGGCATATGATTATCTTCTCAGGATTTGGCCTGAACCGAACCCAGCCTACGCTCCTTCCTCTCACGCTGTCGTGACAGGATTTCAGTCAGAAACACGCGGCGCTGGCAGCAGCCGCTGCCCGAGTGGCGGCAGGATCCCCTCGCCAGCCCCGCACCGCCGAG
>VXAY01006844.1:441112-517836 GCA_013399855.1 Oxyruncus cristatus | reverse complement strand
CCCGCCCGGCCCCGCGGCGTGTGCGGCGCTGCCCGGGCACTGCGCTGCGCTGCGCCGCGCCGGCATCTCGGGGGTCGCCGCTCTGCCGGTGAGGTGAAGGTGAAGGGGGGCGCGCAGGGCTCTCCCCGCCATGGCCTTCACCTTCGCCGCCTTCTGCTACATGCTGTCGCTGGTGCTCTGCGCCGCCCTCATCTTCTTCGCCATCTGGCATGTGAGTACCCCAGCCCCGCATTCCCTCTCCCTCCGGTTAAAGCGGGATCCAGCCCTTGGTGTGGAGGGTCGTGCCATGAGGGGAGCGGGCCGGCGGGACAGACTGGGGCTGGGGCGAGCAGCCCCTCGCCCGGGGAGCCGGGGAGATGCGTCCCGCGGTGGGAGCGGGCGCGTCCCGCGCTTCCCACGCCTGTGGCCCTGGTGCCAGGAAGAAGAGACCACGCCGTGACTCCTCTGCGTGGGTGACGGTGGTTAGTACATTTTTATAAGCGTAAAGACCGGTGGCCACGCCGCTGTCTGTGACAGCGTGGTCCCCGCTCCCGGGAAGCGCTCGAAGGTTGAGCGCTGCCCCAGCCCTGCGCTGAGGACTGAGATCGGGGATGCTCGTGGCTCCGGCACCGGCTGTGCTCAGACGTGAGGTCTTCCAGGTAAGAACATCTGCTTTTCTTGCCTGCGAATAGAGCGTTTTGAGGGAGAAACCGCCTCATACCTGATGCAGCAGTAAGGTTGCTTTTCTTTCGGTAATTACTACATTAATAACTTCTTAAAAAGTCGGGGTCGAATGTGAAACTCTCTCATCCTTCTAATGCATGAGGTGGTTACTGGAGTCTACCTTCATTAATTTCCCTGGAAAGCGTTAGTGCTCACTCCTTACTGTACACAGGGTGGCTGTGGTAGGCAGTAAGCATGTAACTTACAAGGTGTTTATTTCCTCAGTAGTGAAATTACTCTTATGCATAATTTTGAAATTCTCTTAAACTGTTACATATTTTGGAATTACTTACACTGCATGTGTGCCGTATGCAGTGTAAATAACTCCATGTCATAGACGTTCAGGATGGAACAGGATAAGCTGAAAAACAGAGCAAGTCTCATAAATGTATCTACAGCTACCTGATGGAGTAAGATAAAAAAATCCTCCTTTACTAACAAGCAAGGGAGATGGAGAATATATTTTTATTGAAACGAGGGTAAAGCTCCTGGCTTAGTTGTATTAGCACCATGAAACAGATTCTTCTGTCGTGAGAATGCCTTGACATTTGGTTATTTTGTACTCTTAATGGGGCACTTAAAAGTTTTTTCTCTTATTAGTGGAACCACGGAAGCATAATGGTAATGCCAAGTACTGTAGGGATGTCAAGTACTGCAAGGCTGAAAAGGATTTCTAGCAGTCAGCTACTGCATTACTCTGAAACAAAGGAATAGTGCAATTTGGATGATTACTCATGTTTTCTTTCCTCCTCTTCCACAAATCTTAAGGTTCCCAAAAGTGAGAATTCTCAGCTTCTTCAAAGGTTTTAGAATTAATAGGGTATTCTACTCTGGATCTCTAGCTACAAATTAAAATGTTTTCATTATTGTAACAATTTTAATAATTGTTTTATATATTTGAAGTCTATTATTGTGTTCTCTTTTTCCTGGACTGAAGTTCTTGTCTGAAGATATACAGTACTTCAAGCAAATCTGGCAAATTATTCTTCCATAAGTGAGTGTAGTTACTGCAAATTTACTCCTAGTGAAACAGTTTTTCAACTTGCAGTCTATAAACTCATGAAGAGCAATCTCTTAGTACTGGAGCTCCGTAAGGCAACTAGGAAATAAAACCTTTTGTCAATACGCTTAAGTTTATGCAGCACGTTTCTTACCTCCGTTGAAAAATTTTTGAGGAATTGAAATTGCAAATGGCTGTAAATGCTGTTCTATTGTCATAGTGCAAGCATTGGTACCATCATTTCTTATAAACAGATAATAATTCTGTTAAAATACATGGTTTGAGAAGGAAGAATAGCAGATTCCATACCCTGCCAGAACAAACTTCTAAGCATACACGTTATCCACGTATACAAAACACATGGCGTTTTATTATCCTTTCTGTAAGAATTGTTACAGTGTGGTTTCTTATGTAAGTTATGAATTCAGTCATAGGAGTTTCTTTTACCTTAAATATCTCAATTGTAAAAATCTTCCCAAGAAACAAAACTCTTACTCCTTCCTTGTGGCTTGATTTTTTTTTTTTTTTCACTGTAATATGCTTGTAAGGGAGAGTAAATATATTGTAAATAGGTTCCCCTAAGGGCAGTGGAGGATTTCAATTATTATATTTTCCTGTTAAAATGCCTTTTTTTTGTTGTTGTTGTTGCTAAGAATAAGCTGCTGATTAATCTGAGCATCCCATCACTTTCAAAGGTTTCTGAGGTTCTAAGACTGAATAAGAACTTATATTTTGTGAATTATTTTAAAGGATAAGAAAAAACTGTAGCATTTCGACTTGATATTGTTCTAACCTGAAGCTGACTGAAGTTTGGGCAGTTATCTGGAATGAATTAATGGTGGATCAAATAAAATTTCATTTTCTTTCTGCTGGCAAGCCGGATGAATTATAATTTTCATTAATATTGATCTAATAGGTTCAATAAAAACTGTAAAACCAAAACAAGAAAGTAAAATGAGGATCTTTTATTTTTGGACCCTGTGCTTTTCTGATGCCTTTCTTCTAAGAAGTTAAAGACTCTATACATTTCTGTGCTCCCTATTCTTTGGGAGCAGACAAAATGAAGCTGGTCAGAACATTTTAAAGGAATTGTAAATAAAATACACAAAATCCTTCAGACATCTGGAACATGTAATAATGTTTTTCCTGCCTCTGAGTGATCTTCTCATGTAGGTAGCCAGTGGTGTCTGTCATCTTAAAAAAACCCAAAAACTCAAAAACCCCCAAACCAAATTAGATACTATCAGAAACATTTGCTTAAACTCTGCACAGGAATTATCTTAATGTATTCTTGCTGAAATTTTACTCATACATATTAAATGAAAGAAAAGGGATTAGGACTATATCTCCTTGCACTAAATAGTACCAGAACAATTCCCTGTGGTACAGAAATTGCTTAAGCATGGAGGTTGTTCAATGACCACAGTACCTCAAGCTGTAATGTCATAATGTTAGAAACATGATGTAGAAGGGGATGTTTTCATAACAATTTCGTGGAAAGGTACTAGAGAATTTAGTAGAAGATGGTGACCTTTCTGCTTGGTTTCTTGATTTGAGTATAAATACATGGCCCTTGTTGTAGAAACAGTTACAGTAGTGCTCTGTTTTAGTAGCTGCGGTGTCATTGAAATGTGTTTTGGCCAAGATGTCCTCCCAAATGGACTAATGCAGCTGAGCATATTTTGGTGTGGTTATGTGATACAACTAACAGCAGAATTAGGTTTATTAACTAGATGATTTGATATCCTCATCTGATCTTGTTGTAAACTCAGGAACAGAGTGTGTGATCTTCTTACTAACCATCACAGACACTTTGTTTTGCTGTCCCCAGCTCTTGTTCTTGTTTATATACAGCTTTTTACTGATGGGTTTTACTCCATTCCTAAACTGTCTTGAGCTAAGGTTGTTGTTGTTGTCCTGTTGACATCTAACTGAGCTGTGTCAAGTCTGGTTGAACTCCCAACAAGACTTGACATACCGCAATCATTTCTAGTGTAGCTCCACTAAGTTGTGTCTGAAGTGAAGATAACTAAAGCTTACCAACCTGTGGCTTATTTTTCCTCACTTAAAACGTGGCATGCTTGTGTGAAGTCCCACAGCACTATTATTCTCTTAGAACATAATGGTTTGGGGTCATCTGAGTCCTTCCCTTTTTTGTGATATTTTAAGATGAAAATACTTGCTTTGAAATTTGTTACCGGTAATACCAGACCAAAACAAGTCATAAATACCAAGAACATTACTGTTCTAAAGAAGAAGAATTTCTGTGGTATCTCTTTTTCAAGTCGTACAAGCATGTCTTTGCTTGTGTGCGGCTGCTTCATAACCAGTGCTCCTTAAGGATTGCCAGAAAGTAGGAGTATCGTGCCAGTGAAAAAACTGATGGTGCCAGCCTGAGAAGCTGTACCATGCTGAATGCTTTTGGGAGTATTTTGATATGATTGCGAACTCGGATGAATCCAGGAACAGCTCGTTGACACGACCAGAGTTGTGTGCGCTGAAGTTGATGGCAGTTACTTGAGCCAAGTGTAAGACGAATAAAGTGGCAGAGCTTGGAGCTTTTTTGTTTTATGCCTCCCCCCTTCCTCCCCCCTTATTTCTCTTTTGAAGTGTGAGGATAGTATTAGTCCTGATAAACTACCTTAATATGACTTTGGCTTCACTTAACAAGTACCAGTTCACAGGTGTAGTTAAAAACAGTGGGAGACAGTGGCTGAACAGAGTAATATAGGCTAAAATTGACTTGTAGTTTTAAGTCAAAGCATCCTTTTATTTTTTTGCAAACACCAGGGAAAGAAGCCCTTGGAATCTATATTGTGTTGTTTCTGCTAATAGCTTTGTGTATTATGTTTCTCAGACAACTTAAATTACCTGTGCCTGTTTTTCTCATTTACTAAGTGTGAGTAATGGAACTAAACTGGCACTTTATTTAACATCTATTCCTAAAATGTCTTTGCCTTTTGACAGAAGGTGTTATTTACATATAACATGTTGCCACTTCTGTTATTTTTCACTGTACTGTCCTGGTGATGTGGCCTGTATTTTATTAGTACTTAAGATTCAACAGCTTAGGTAAAAAATTCTAAAGGTCTCCAAGTTACATGTGGAATTTGGTAAATATTCAGTATTCTGATTTACTTGGGCATCCTCCCGAAATTCCTAGCCTAACTTTGAAGATACATAAAAAGTACCCAAGAGGATCCTTTAAAGTTTGGATTGATAACAAATTCAGTTGAGCAAAATGCTTTGGTCACAAACTGTATGCTGGTCTATCAATGTTCTCTGTGTCTTACTGTTTCTGTAACTTCGATTTGGAGGATAGATCCCTGCCTTACCTGAAACCAGCAAAGAGATCTATAAGCTCACTTGAACCTGTGCTTCTCTCCACAAAAGGCTCTCCCAGTCTCAGTTTAACTTCTTTGCAATGCTTTAGAGCGTGTCATGAAAAGGAAGTAATTTCCTTACAGGCTTGTGGTCAAGCTTGAATTTTCTTTCAGATATTGATGTTCAGTACTGTTCTTTAATGAGTCATTAATGCAGTTATCTGAGAATATTGGATAATTATGAGCTTAAAAATAAAATTAGATGAAGCTTTGATGAATGGGAGTGCAAATGCTGTTACTGTATGTTATACATGTTTCTCGAAGATGTCTTTTCTTCTCTAAGCAGCTAAGCACATTGTCCCTGAAGGTTTTACAGTCATGACAGTTTAAGGAATGAGTCTGATATTTCCACTCTTTAAAAACAGAGCACAACCAGATTGGTCTGGCTGTAACATAGCTTGACAGTTCCCTTACAACTTTTCTTTCAGAAGTTTGTCTCATTAATGCTGACAGACAGATATTAGGCCAGGCAGCACAGACTGTGGAGCAAACTGTATCTTATATATTAGAAAAGAAGGACATTTCAGTTTAGTTACCTTGTCATGTTTAAATAATAATTAAAAAGATCATAGAAGTCTTTGGGCTCTAACAGAGACTTAAATGCTGTGGAAAGATTAAGTTGGATCTCAGTGTATGCTTGAACTGTCATGATGAGATTTATTTGGAGAAAGGTTTTAAATTATGTGTGTTTGCCACTGGCTGTAATTCCAGATGCTTCACAAGTCACAATGACTCCATTATCTGTGTAAAATAAATTATTCTGTGGACTCTTGTGCCTCCCACAATATGTGGAGAGAGCTATTTAAATGTTATTTGCTTGTCACCCATCTGTTTTGTTTTTTTTTTTTTTTATCTTAGGATTAGTTGGAAAATCTACTTACTAAAAGGATTTTATATCCAAATTGGTAAATAATGTATTTCTAGTGCTTTTTAAAATCTGCTATGCTTGTTAATAAGCAAGGCAATATAACTGTCATATTTTATTAGACCATGAGTACGACTCTTAGATTGAGTCTGAGGCATGAATTTATAGCTCGTTACACATATTTGTTTATTCAGCCACCATGTACTACATTAAATCACACTTAAAACATTGAATTCAACTCTCAGCCCTCTGGCTTAGTGGATTTCCCCCACCCCAACATAATATCCTTTTAGCAAAATATTTTTCAGAAAGAGTAAGAAGCTCAGCAGATAGTAAGAATGTTTTCCATGCAGATAACAGACATCTCTTTGACCTGTTCCTCATCCTCAGTGCCTGTGACATGCTGTTCATTTATGACCACTGTTGCTGCTGACAGCTGAAGGTGACTCTACCAGGCTGTGGAACTAGGTCGCACTTTAAGTTGTAGGCTGGGGATACTGAGAGACTTACTCTTCTGAAAGTGGTAGTTTGGAAAACACTCCCACTTTCTGTGGAAACAAAGTATCTCTCCCACATAAAACAGGTAAGAATTATTATTATTTCCACCCTGAAAAGAGTCACTTAAAGTCACAGGGCAGAGTCAGCTGATGAGGTAAAGGCAGAAAAATGTCAAATACTGTTTGATTTACTGGGTCAACTTCCAGTGTCTCACAGCTGGATGTTCCCATTTAAAAAATTCAATTTGTGACTGTGATGCTGTGCAGAGAGCAAGATGCAATTTTATTAACGGAATGGTTTTTGTGTTCCTTGATAATAATTACGACATCAGAAATATCCAGTCCCTGTTAAAAGAAATAATGAAGTGTTCATAGAATAATTTTGATTGGAAGGGATCTAAGAAGTCATCTCTCAAATCTCTTCTTCAAAGCAGGCCTAATTTCAAAGTTAGGCCAGGTTGCTCAGGGTCTTGTCCAGGTCACTTATGAACTCTCCATGGGTGGAGGGATGAAATAGTACCTGGATGGATGGAGGGAGAGTGGTGGATATTATCTATCTCGATTTCAGCAAGGCTTTCAACGCTGTCTGTCACAATATCCTCAAAGGCAAGCTCAGGGAGAGTGGACGGGATGAGTGAACAGTGAGGTAGATTTGGAACTGGATGCACAGCAGATCCCAGAGAGTCATAATCAGAGGCAGAGGGTCTAACTGGAGGCCTGTCACTAGTGATATCCCCCAAGGTTCGATACTGGGCCCAGTATTATTTAACTTATTCATGGATGACTTGGATGAAGGAGCAGAGGCCTCCTCAGCAAGTTTGCTGACAACACCAAGCTGGAGGAGTGGCCAATACCCTGGAGGGCTGTGCAGCCCTTCAGAGGGACCTCGACAGGTTGGAGAGATGGGCAGAGAGGAACTGTTTGACATTCAACAAAGACGAGTGCAGAATCCTGCACCTGGGGAGGAATAACCCCAGGCACCAGCACAAGTTGGGGGCTGACCTCCTGGAAAGCAGGTCCATGGAGAAGGACCTGGGGTTTCTGGTGGACAAGCTGTCCATGAGCCAGCAGTGTGCCCTTGTGGACAAGAAGGCCAGTGATATCCTATGTTGCATTTGGAAGGGCAATGCCAGCAGGTTGGGGGAGATGATCCTGCCCCTCTACTCAGCCCTGGTGAGGCACATCTGTAGTTCTGTGTCCAGTTCTGGGCTCCTCAGTACAAGAGAGACATGGAGATCCTGGAACTGGTCCAGTGTAGGGCAACAAAGATGTTTAAGGGACTGGAGCAACTCCTTTATGGGGAAAGGCTGAGGTAGTTGGGCCTGTTCAGCCTTGAAAAGGCGTAACTGAGAGGGGACCTCATCAATGTCTATAAGTATCTAAAGGGAGGGTGTCAAGAGGATGGAGTCAGGCTCTGCTCAGTGGTGCCAAGCACTAGGCAACAGGCAGAATCTGATGCACAGCAAGTTCCAACTGAACTGACTCTGTTTAACATATCTGTTGGTGACAGGGACAGTGGGATCGAGTGCATCCTCAGCAGGTTTAATGGGCCCAAGCTGTGTGGTGTGGTGTGGTGGACATGCTGGAGAGAAGAGATGCCATCGGGAGGGATCTTGACAGGCTTGAGAGGTGGTCCTGTATGAACCTCATGAAGTTCAACAAGGCCAAGTGCAAGGTCCTGCACCTGGGTTGGAGTAATCCAAGCACAGACACAGGCTGGGCAGAGAATGGATTGAGAGCAGGTCTGAGGAAGAGGACTTGGGGGTGTTGGTTGACGAGAAGCTCAGTGTGACCCAGCAATGTGCACTTGCAGCCCAGCAAGCCAAATATACCCTGGGCTGCATCAAAAGAACCGTGACCAGCAGGTCAAGGGTGGTGATTCTCCCCCTCTACTCTGCTCTGGCAAGACCCCACCTGTAGTGCTGCATTCAGCCCTGGTATCCCTGACATAAGAAGAACATGGACGTCTTGGAGTGGGTCCAGAGTAGTTCCACAGAGATGCTCAGAGGGCAGGAGCACCCCTCCTATGAGGACAGGCTGAGAGAACTGGGGTTGTTCTGCCTGGAGAAGAGAAGGCTCCAGTGTGACCTTATAACACCTTCCAGTACCTGAAGGCAGCCTACAAGAAAGATGGAGAGGGACTTTTTGCAAGGGCATGTAGTGAGAGGACAAGGGGCAATGGCTTTAAACTGATAGGGTAGTTTTAAATTCAGAAGAACATCAATGCACTTTGTGAAAGCAGGACAAAACATTTTTCTCCACATCCCATTGAAAAGGTAATACTATAAAGCAGGGATTTATTTTAGGAATGTCATTGTGAAAAGTTACATTAAAATCACAAAACATTTACAATGGAAGTAGGTTTTCTCAGCAAGATACTGCAGGAGTGCTGAACTTGCAGCTCCAGATTTGATAATGTGAACACATGAAGCAGAACATAAGGGAGATGAAGAAATAATGCCATCATTGAGTTGTCACACTGTTTGCAACTCTCTCATCAATGCAGTAGGTCATGAAAAATCTATGGATTGGTCTTGGGGCCTTTTGTATTTTTATGCTTTTGTACGTTGTGTCATATTTTAGCTGTCAAAGATAGGGTGGGTTTTTTTAGATACATCTGGAAGTCTTAACTACCTTGCTGGGGGAATTGAAGCTTAAAATATTTAGGAGACCTACAGTAAAATGATGAGAATTAATAACTTATAGTCCTTGCAATTATCTCATAACAGGCAGCGTGCAAGTGCCAGGCATTGTTGATACGAGCACCATTTTTTAAATAGAACGACATTTGATTTTTTAGTGTATTTAAATGCCAACCATCTTCATGCTGTGTGTGAGTCATGATTTCAAGTGTTTAATTGTTTAGTCAATCGTCTGTTGCCTTATTATTTTTTAGCCTTATGAGTTTGGGCTAAATAGTTCACATTGTATCACCATCTAAGTGGAAACTGCTTTATACATTCACAGAATGGGCATTTATAAGCAAACATAATGAAGGCTCCACTGAAATCAATTTGATTGAATGTGCTTCAGAGTTGTTCTTCCCTCAGTGTTATATAAACACTATTAGCAGATCCTTTATAAAATTGATTTGCTGATCATCTAAGTGGCAGGCTTGTTTGGAGCTGTGCTGAAATGTATCCTTAGCCTTAATCATGCTCCTGTAATTAAACTAAGGGGTTTCATAAGAATGTAGCAAAGCAGATGAGGATATTTTTTGGGCTGCTGTTTTTTTATTCTCAAGTTCTGGTTATTTTTGCGGGCTCCTGTGTCCCTTCTCCTTGCCCTTGTTCTGCAACCACAGCTGCATTGCTGCTGTATTGCTTCAGCTTGCCTTAGCCCTGCAAACACAGCTGTTTCATGCGTGTGTGTGTGTGTGTGTCTTGGCCTTGGAGTTATTTCCTCCAAGTTCTGCCTGGCTTCTTTTTAGGGAAAGAAAACTTGGGAAGATCTTGGATCTGGTCATCCCTGCCTGATGCCTCCTGTATTAGAAGAGCCCCTGTTCCCTTGTCCTGCCTCTTGCTGGTCCAGCTGGGCTTCTGCTGTGCCACTGGGAGGCAGGAAGCAGAGATTCAGCAGAATTTCTGTCTGCTGTGGGCTTCTTTCTGAGACATTATTGGTAGGACTCTGCTGTTGAGTGGGTAATGGGGAATAAAAATGGTGTGGGAAGCGGGGAAATGGGACTGGGGGAGGGAGGACTTCAGGGAGAAAGATGTGAAGAAAAGAGGAAAGGCGAGGAAGAAAATCTATGTATGAGTAGGGGACTAACAAGGGAAAAGATTGAGAACACAGCATTCTCATTTGGGAGGCAGTTATTTGAGCAGAAAAGGCTGCCTGAATCCAGGAGGTATGGTTAATTCAGGTGATGGACATTTTTGGACAGCCTGAGTAATGAGTCTTCTGTGTGGGTATGGTGTAATATGCGACATGCTTGAACAGATTTTTTAGTGACAGAACCTAGATTCCCTTATGTGTTTCCTGGATTTTGGTGATTGTGCATAAATCACTGCTGGTAGGAATGGAGAACATAACAGAGGGGAGAAAAGTAGCAGCAGCAATGTGAAACCTGTGGGGAAATGTAAGGAGTGTGTGTGGAAAAGGAATGTAATGCTTCTCCCAAGCATATATCAGCATAACAGAAATTAAAAATGTCAAAATAATAACTTGTAGCGGTATATAGGAATCTTTGAAAGCTCAAGAAAAGAAAAAATTGTGGGGTGGTGCTAAGATTGGATACTTGCTTACAGACAGCACTGGCCAGGCTCTCACCCATGACTTTTATCTTACTGGTACTGAAAAAAATCTCTTTTGATCTTATTCTCTTACCTTCTTCTTTGGAGCAAATATTTTTTTCTAGTTGTATATATTCTGGTACATTTTCCCCTTTGTTTACTACCCTTTCCCAGAATTTGTTCTGCAGGAACATCCTGTTTATTCCAAGCTTTGGCATTATCAGCTTGGTGCTGTTAAGTAATAGAAAAAGTGCTTCAATTTGTTTTGAGAATAATTTATGAAGATGGAGCTTTGTGGCTTTAATGCATCTATGTCTTTCTCCTTGCATATCCCCCAAACTGTAATTTTGATGAGAATAAAAAGACAAATAGAAACATTGTATAAGAGCACATTGCTTTATGTTGGGATAAATTAGTAATAATTTGGAATTTTGAGGAAGAACAAGGACAGAAGAATAAACCCTCTCACATCTATGCGTCACCAGTTATATATTGCTTCCATCCAAAATTAATCTGCTATTGGTCCAACGTGACCAGACTTCCACCCTTCCTCCTGCCTTCTACACCTGGCCAGCCTCTTTCAGCAACTCATGTCTAGCCTGTCCCTGATTTGGTGTGGAAAATGCTGGATGGTGAAGAACTTGGCCTATACAAGTAGGAGATGTACAAATCTGTAACAGTGCATCTGTCATATAGAGGTAGTGAGAAATACGTCTTAGTTGTTTCATTTCTTGTTGTGTTTTATTAGTTGATGTGGAGTTCAGTATAAAGAGAAGCAAGGGCACAGCGGTTCTCTCTCTTGTGCTGGAAGCAGAGTTCCCCAGCCTCTACTGGGCATGGATAGAAAATAGTGCTGCTTTCATCTCCCCCTGCTGGGTTGAGAGATCTGCAAACCAGTTCATTTGCACCAGATATTCCCTGAATCAGGACCACAAATCTGAGTTCGACACCTCAGCTGTAAAACTTGAAACCAAACTCCCATAATTTCCTTTTGGCCTATTGAAGAGATCAAGACTAGGGGGTGAAGTTCTGGCCTAACTTGTTCATTATCTTGAAATGCTTGTTCAATTTATCTGCAGATGTGGTCTTTGTTTGCATCCTTTCCGGAAGAAAAAGCTGGTGCAAGAGTCTGCATGACCTTTGCTAGGGTGACTTTTGCTTAACCTTTGCTTTGATCAAGGCACTGGAACATCTTTCTTATCAGGAAAGGCTGTGCCTGTTCAGCCTCAAAAAGAGATGACTGAGAGGGAGGGGATCTTACCAATATCTGTAGGTATCTAAAGGGAGTGTGCCACAAAGATGGAGCCAGGCTCTACTTGGTGGTGCCAAGCAATAGGACAAGAGGCAAAAGGCAGAAACTAATGCACAGGAAGTTCCACCTGATCTTGAGGAAGAACTTCTTTACCCTGCGTGTGACCGAGCACAGGAACAGATTGTCCAGAGAGGTTGGGGAGTCTCCCTTTACTGGGGATATTCAAGAACTGTCTGGACACAATCCTGTGCCATGTGCTCTGGGATGACCCTGCTTGAGCAGGAGCTTGGACCGGATGACCCACTGTGGTCCCTTCCAACCTGACCCATTCTGTGACTCTGTGATGCCCTTTCTTAACTTGCTGAATGTGTGGCTGTGACCGGGAATCCTCACTGTAGCAGATTGTTTGCTTTTCAAGTCCTGACTGTCAGATCAAGTTAGTACCTAACTAAGACGTGACAGCATTCTTGATAATGGCATGTCAATTTGTTGTCACTGCTGCTCTGTGAGTATCTGGTCTTGGGGTTTTGGTGCTGAACTGAAGAAATCAGAAGTGGTTAGGTACCAAAATGTTTCAAAAGTTTTGGTCTTGTTATCTAAATGGAAAAACCTGTTTGTTTTATAAAGAATCCACATGAAATACTCAATTGCATGTAGGAGGAGGAGGCCATATGCAGGAAGAGAATATTGGCGGAAAGCTTGTATCAAAAGTACAGGGAATGTGGGAGATTTACAGTCAGTTCCCTGCTGAGGCAGAGATGCAACCTATATTTCCTCCAGCCTACAAAGGCACATAGATTTTGTGCCTTTGGAGCTGGTGAGAAACACTTGTCAAATCCTCTGTAAGATTTTATTGGTAGAAGGAGAAGGGCATCCGTACAAGCACTTGGGAGTGCCAACTTCATACCGACTGCCTTTGATTCAGACCCTGACGTTACCTTCATCACTGACCCGTAGAGTTTCTGGACACAGATATCCTGCTAAGTGGAATGGTCTCACATTGTATGAAGTTTTAATACAGCAAAATTAGAGTTGGTCTCTTGCCTCTGAACTGCCATCAGTGAAATATATATTTATGCACAGTAGCATCGTACCAACAGTGGAACTGACACTGTTATCCATGGTTCAAAAAAAATTAGTAACCGAATGGTTCAGGTTCTCTTCTGAGAGAAAGAAGACATGATTTTTTAAGTCAACTGAGGTAGAAGAATTGTTTCTACCACACTCAATGTAATTACACTTAAGTAATGCATCTCTATGTACATGTGAGCTTTTTTCTGTTCAGAACAATGTGATGTATTCACCAGTTTTGGTGCTAATTGAAAATGTGGTGGTTTTTCTTAGTGTTGGTGGCAACTCTTTGTGTTCCACGGAGGGGTGAGCTGTGGGGTTGTGTTTGATTCACAGAATACCACTACTTCCTGAACTGTTCCCCTGTACTGAATGCAGTAATGTAAGGTTTGAAAGAAAAAAAAAAAAAAGAAAAAGGGTCATGAAAACAAAATGATGAAATCCTTTGCGGAGGGAAGGAGGCACGGCAGTCTGGACTTACCTTAAAAATTCCTCCCCTGCTTGAAGTCTGTTTTGAAATGTGTTTTAGCTGCAGGGAGCAAAACTATTAGCCTGTTTAGAAACAGGCTCTGTACAGCTATATTAGCACCATCCCTCCTGCACAGCTTGCTGCTTGTCTTCCTTCTTGTAACAAAATGCGGTTTATATGTCTGCAGATGACTTTTGTCTGGCTGGATTTCAGCTGTTCTAGACTGGAAGACAGTGGGTGGCTATAAAGTTGTGATACAAGCACAGGTAATCTTTGAACTCTCTATTTGGGGAACCAGTGGGACATTTGTCTCTCTCCTGAAGCAGAGGGTTGACATCTCTCTATTGAAGGAGAGGGTTGATATCTCAGTTTCAGGACGACTGGGGAACATATTTCAGTGTCTGTGGTGAACAAGTGAAATCTGTGACCAGAATCCTGTTGTTAGCCAGTAAAACTGTTTCACCATGCAGTTGGATGAAATTATTTTTAAAAGCCTATTTCATAGCAGTTGTAGAAATCTGTCAATAGATGCTTGTCAAATCATCCTTCTGGAAACATTGTGTTCACAACAGAATTTTGCACCTTCTGAGGTTTTTTAGTGGTTTTGTCAAAATTAATAATGTTGATTCTGTAGAAATCAGGTTGCTTTTTCAAATTGTAGTCTGCAGTGATGCAATAATAATAACTGGTAACTCCTGGAAATAGTAACTTTCCATTCAAAGAACTCAGAGCTCTGCATGATGTGGTTGTATTCCTGAAGATCAGTTTCTGGCTCTTTCATGGTGTGGATGGAGCTTTTCATTCTTGTACTAAAAGGTGGACTTTTTCAGGTGGCTGCCAAATAGTTATTCTTAGTGGTTTCTCTTGCACGTCTCTGCAGACTTGGAAATCTGATTTGGTGTAGCTGATGCAGTAATAGTGCTTCTGTCCATCTATATAGGATTGGGGGGTTTTTGTTTGTTTTGTTTCATTTTCATGTGTATAGTTCGTATTTGTGCAGGGGAATACAGTGGTGTAACTATACCAATGCAGGCTGGTAAGTTTGTGCACCCATGCTCTCAACAAGAGAGCCTTCCTCTTACGGATTTTCATCAATATTTAATTAGAGTAGTATAATTATACCTCTGCATTGCCATAGGTAGATAGGAAATCCTTTTGAATCGTGTTTGCAGAATGGAGATTATGCATTTTTGAATTTGCATATTGGAGTTTCTATTGGAAAAGTCTTCAGATCTGGCTTAAATACTTAAGAAATTACAGCAGGATTTTCCAGAGTAAGTTAGCTTAAACTTCCAGTTAGAGCCTAAAAAGTTTATGTCGTGTCGGCCTAAATGTAACATCCTTTTACAGTCAAAAGAACTTCAGTAAAAAGATGAAGACTGGGTGCTCAGGTGTATGTTTGTGCAGCCCTCTGTGGAGCCACAGGAACTGTCTTTGCATTAGCAACGTGTTCGGTTTTCTGTGTGGAGGGTTGTTTGATGGTGGCAGCATGTGAAATTCAAGCTAAGTAGAGCAAGGAAATGCCATACAATTGTTCGTGTGAAATCTGACAAATAGAAAAATTTTCTACACTTGAGTGATTTAAAACCATCTGCAATCTTAATCCAAAAAGGCTGTGCTTAAAGCAACGCTCTGCTCTAGAGATGGGCAACAGTACAATGATCAGTGTACTAACAGTATTCTTTGTTTTCCCTTACATTTTATATGGTGCAGCAATCCGGAGGCTTTGGTTCTTCTGCCACTGATTCTGTAAATAGTTTAATTTCTTTGAGCTTCATTTCTTTTCCCTTGTATAAAAAAAATGGAAATTATATTTTCCTTGCATTTGTTAAGACCTTCGTTGCCTTGAAGGGAGATTTATTACTGCAAAGCATTGTTAGTTATACTGTTTATTTTTATTAATATGTAATGAATTAATAAGTATAATGTTCAGAACATTAAACACGTTGGTAAGAGATAGGAGAATAAAGAAATACTATTAATCTCATTTTCTTCTCTGCTCTTTATTTGCTGTAGCATTAAGGTTCTCAAAAAACAGCATTTCAGATACACTGGTCTGGGCAGCTTTTCTGAGACTTTTTTCCTTTTTTAGTAGGAGATGTTTAACAAGGGGGTGTAGATAAGGAATAAAATATGACAAAAAGGATAAAATTTTCTGGCTTTTGAGGCAGGTTGCCCATCCATTCGTACAATTTTGAATGATCTTTTATGCGTGGTAGCATGAACCAGAGCAGATCAATCAGAAGAGGAAAGAGGAACAACCATCTTGAATAAATGTTCACCAACCACATAGCTAAATTTTCTGTCCAGATTCATTTCGTATCATGATAAGAATTGGGTAGCAAAAATTGTTCTCTAAGTCTGTCACTTTGTTGACGCTCTGCAGCTCCCTGTGGGCTCCCCTTACTCCATCGTGTCAAGGCAGTGACTTATGTTACAATTCAGGCCCTTTTTCATTCTCACCTGACTGAGTGTCTCACGTGTTTTGTCAGTTGTTGCTTCTGCTCAACAAAATCCAGCCAAGTAACACCCAGATTGCATCAACATAGTTCAACTCATGGCTCAGGCATGATTTCCCAAACCCAGTAAATATGTCTATGCAGCAGTTGATAGCCTGGCATGAAGTTTAGGAGGACAGCCTGCTCCTAAACCTGTCCACCTTCTGTCCATGTGCTGACTTGCAGACAGCCTATGAACTGCCGGTATGGGCACTGGGAAAGCTGCATCTGAATGTGGAGAGGGAGACAAATTGTTTAAATGAACCATTAGAGACAGTTCCTTCAAGATGGGATTGTGGTGCATTGATGGGGTGGTGGCAAGGAAACATATGTTAAGTGTTACTGTTCTGGTCTGTGGTTAGTGTGGTTGTCATCAAGTTCTGTTTTATCTTAACTTTTCTGAGATGCCAGTAAGCAATAATATCCAACTTCTTCACTGTCACTGGTTTCACACCCACACCAACTTCATTGCCACCCTAAAACATCACATTCTCAATTAAAATATGTTTCTGTAAGAGCTCAGTGATTAAAAAAAAAAAAATCTTCCCTAAAAATGAGATGTCATAGCCTGTTTCTAGCATTAAGTGAAATTTTCAATTTGATTGGTAAATAAGCATAGGAAGAAAACAAAATTCAGGTTCAATCTTATGTGAATACTTCATTATTTAAAGCTCTTGTGGTCTAGAGAGATAAGTACAGAGAGTGCGGGTAATGAAAACAAATTTTATAAATATCATTACAGTCGAAACATATTGTCATCACAGTCTCGTTGATTCAGTATGTGTTTAAACTGGGACAAACTCCTTGCTGACTTACACTTGGAGTTTTGAGGTTTGCAGATGGTGTGAATCAGAGACTGCAACCAGTATTTTTATAGACCTTTAGTTGTATTAGGTGGAAAACACCCACAAGTACACTTCTAGTACACTTCTATCAACAGGAAAAAGCATAGCTAGGGCAGTGGCAGAACAAACTTCCCGCAATGATTTGCAATGTGGATTCACAGGGAAAATTCCTCAAGGCAGAAGGTAGTGCAATATCCATTGTCCATTCAACCCCAGCCTGTTTCTGCAGTAATTTTAAAAATTATCGCTAAACATGATGCACCTTTTTTTTTTCTGATATAGCTTTGCAAGTAAACAGGTAACTTGGTTGTTTAGGTTTTTTTCCTCTGAGTTTCTAAATAAATATCAGACGGTCCTTATTCTCTGTCTATGAAGCCAATGTGCAACATTAATGTTTACTAATAGAAACAAATTTCTCCTCTGTGTAAGATCAGTCCCTGGCACATGTTTCCAAAATGCTGTTTGTTCAGCTTTATGATTAGAGGTTGGTCATTTTTCTTTGGAACAGTCTGCTTATAGTATGCAGCCTTTCAAGAGATGGGGTTGCCAATGTCCATGTGTGTGTATGTTTTGTAGTCTTCATTGTCACTCTGGATCAAATTAGATTTGATAACTGAACAACATTGAACACTTTATAAGATGCATTCATTTACAAAGGTGAAATGGTGACAATTCATGTGGTGAAGTGCCCTGACCGGGATCTATTACATTGTTTGCCTGGAAATGAACTACTCTGTCAAGATGCTTGTAAGTGTGGCAGTTTCTGAAGTAAAATAAATAAATAAATAAAATAACTAAATAGAGAAAGAAAAAAATAGGAAATCTAGATGTGTAATATATTTGAGGCTAACCTCTTTTCCAAACTGTCATTTAGATTTCCTCAAGACTTAGCTGCATTAGTTAAAGCTAGCTCAACAGAGCTCTGCCTTAACAAGCTTTGTCTTTCAGAGCAGCCAAGTGAGGCTTTCCCAAACTTCTTGGAAGGGGTCTATTTTATGATTTCAGTATTCACGTTCCCCATGTTGTTGTCTCAGACAGTCTTTCCTCACAGCATGAGTTGGATCTTGTGCTGGCTGACATTTTGTGATAATCTCAAACTCCTGGCTGCTCTTACTGACTATCAGAAGGAAGACTCATCTCTACGTTTACAATGGAAAAAGAGCTGTATCCACTGTACATTAATAAAAATAGCTGTCACTCAAAGCTCATAACAGTTTTCTTTCTTAAAGTTACATCTGTAAGTACCAGTGCAGTGAGGCAAAGAGAATTTAAGGGGATCCTAAAGTAGATCAGTGGCATATCTATGAGAGACAGCTGTCTTACCTGTTACAGGGCCATCCTTCCCCCTTTCTGTCAGTGCTGCCAGTGCTGATGCTGATATCCAGTTACAAAGAGGTACCCAATCACATGTGTGTCCAGCTCACATGGTTCTAAACCCCTTAGCAGTTGGTCCAGCTTAAGACTATGAAGTCCTGTTCAAGAAGTATTAAATATAGAGGTTTTGTGAGCCTTATCCTTCACAAATGCACTCCAAGCCTCTAACAGTTTCTGTTATTTGCTCTTTTACCATTGCAGATCTAATTCCTAACTTGTAGAGCTACTGCATCCATGGGGAGAAATGCTTCACTTATGATAGTATTTTATAGTTCCCTTTGTGGTTTGTTCTGCCACTTTGACTTGTCATAGTTGAATAAATTGAATTCTGTAGAGTGCTCTTGTAAAATACCACACTTTTGATTTTTAAATGTGCTTCAGTGTGATGAATGCAGCGTTAGAGTGGGATGTGGAGTAGTGCTTAAATTTGTGGATTGTAGCTCTAGGTTTTATTCTCAAGCCTCTAGCCAGATTACTATATAATTCATGGATAGGCCATTTTAATGTTTCTGCATTCCATATCTGTAAAATGAATGTGTTTTACCTGTGCAGCAGGTGTGTGTTGACACCCTGTTGGTTCTTTTTTGAACAGCTAGGCAGCAGGCTGCTATAGCATGTCAGAGAATGGCTGTTACACTCATATACTGATTACCCAACTGCTGCCTTGTACTCACATCATCTTTTTATTGAGAACAGAGACTTTGGGTTGTAAATGATCTAAAAAGGAATCATTGTTTCAACACCTGTTTTTTGTGGTACCAGTCATAGTGAGCTTTCCTTCCCTGGATGAAGCAAGAAAGAAGCAGAAGAAAAGGGATCACTAGCATACAAACATAAAGTTAAGAATGTGCTTGGAGATCTTTGAATGAAATATGGTGAGGATTACTACAGCTTTCAAACATTATTATTTTTATAGACCCTTTTAAAAAGACCAGTAATTGCAAGTGTGTCTCAATCCATCTGTTAATGGAGGAAACTGAAGGACTTGAGCAAAAGACATCTCTCCATTAATGAGGTCTGAAGAAAGGTTCTAAAACCTGCCAGAATTTAGGAAGGACACGTTTGCTCTAGAATGGTTTACCATTTGAGGAGTTTGTTTGTTAATGTATAGCAGCTTCATAACAGTAAAGCTGATACTAATCCAGAATTAATATCTGAAGTAGGTTTAATAGCTAATAAAAATGGGCTGTTTATGTATTAAACCTGGAGCAGCACAGCTGATCCACCTCTGTTTTGGGTAGCTAATGACTTTCTCCTTCAAATTTGGAGATGTATTTGTTTGTGAAATAGTTTTAGGCCATGTGAAAATTTGAGAAAAGAATTCTAGCTGATGTGAGGGAAGAAATATGGAAAGTAACAACGCTGAAAAAGCTGTAGATATGATTCTACAGAGTGACAGATTGTTGAGGTCTAGGTTTCATATGTAGGAGTATCCCATGTCTTGTTTTAACTACTTAGTTCTGAGAAGAGTGTATTGGAGAAGCTATTTTCTCTGGAAAACGAGGAAGGGAGGCAATGCATCCGCCTAGTCTCTAGAGGAGAAGAAATGTTCGAATGAGCATTTACTACAGGATTTGAAAAAAAAAAATGTTTTTCAGATAATTGCCTTTGATGAACTTCGGACAGACTTCAAGAGCCCGATCGATCAGTGCAACCCAGCCCACGCAGTGAGTACAACCAGTGGTTTGCTAAGCTGCTCAAGAAAGGGGGATGCACTCAGCTGTCAGTGAAGTATGAGTGAAATTAATATAGAGTGTCTTGTGAAGTCAAGTGTGGTTTGCAAAACTGATTTACTGGGCCAGTCTTGGGAAGCCAGATGGTGACTTTTTATGCTAATAGCCTTCCCTTTTGCTGAAGGAGGCAGGAAAATAATTTGGAAATTCAAAAGCTGAGGGATATATATTGTGATGCTAATGCTTTGGTTTTTACCTTTTCATGCTGTGGCACAAGGTTTCCCTTTTGAAGTAATTTGCCTTCTCTGTGTTCAAGCATGGGATGACCACATTTTCCCATACTGTCTGTATCAGTGAGCCAAAAGCTGGAGTGGATTTGGTAAGAGGCACGTTCATGGAACTTTCTCTCCAATGGCAGGGCTCTAAATGCTCCCATGCTTTAAGAGTGAACATCATATTCTGCTGCTTCTGCTATGGAAAAGTTTAAATATCACCCTGGGACTGTAAACTCACTTTTAACTAATGAACCAAAAATGCAGCCTAGATTTAAGTATTTCAAAATTCCTCTGTTAATTAAAGCTGTAATCTAGGGTGATTTAGCTAACTACAGCAGAACGTGTGTCAGTCTGTACCACCACAACTGAGAGCAGAACTTGGCTCCCCATCATCTCACTGGGAATTACAATGATTATGACAGGTGCCGTAGTTGATCTCTACAGAGTATCAAGTTGTTGAATTGCCTGCAAATGATAACCAGATTCAGTACTTTGCCATTTAACCCTGTTTCGTAACTCAGCAGAGGGTTTGTGGTACTGCTTAGACGACTGATGATTTTGAGCATAAACTTTATGTGACTCTTAGAGTAAGAAGGCTTTTTTTACAGTTCACTAACACATAATCAAAGCATGAGAATGGAAGAAAGAAATTATATGAAGAAATCCTACAAAGGACTTCAGTGGGTATAATCTGATTTTGAATTTACTGGAAGTAATCTAATTTTGAATTCACTTTATCTGTTTTTACTTCCTATCTTGGGAACTGCACACAAGAAATGTGTGTTTATTTGTACCAGGTATTTCTTATGTATTTGTTCAACTGTATTTTCTTTTTTCCCTCTGCATAGTTGCTTGTGCCCATATCCCATTTATTTAGTGGGGGAATTTTCTTTATTGCACTATAAGAGTGTCTGATGTTTACCCATTTATCTTCCACAATGTTTTCATGACAGAGGGTAGAGCCTTTTTGACAAGAGGGGGCTGAATTAAAGAGAAATCAAAGACAAAAACAAGGGCAGTACTGTGAATTTAATTCAAATTTCCTGGTTTGCCGTCTCTTACCTATAGTTCAGAGACAGACCTCCTACTTCTCCAAGGCCAGTGTAGTTAGGAATCTATTTCAAGAGAATTGAGAGGTCTGTCTTTCCCTCTCCACCTACCTCCTTCTAAAGGCAAGAGAGCTTTCTGAAGCTTCACAGGCACGTCCACACACATCCATTCTCGTGTTTGCAACTGTGAATCTAACATTTCTGAATCTCTTTTAGCTCAGAGACACCAAAAAGAGGCACAGGGTTTTTCTGGTGCCTCTCAAGCTGCCACTGCCTCATTGTCTTTTCAAAATGATACTTTTTTTAAAAATGGCTTAAACTTGGGGACAGGAAAGCAAAAGAGCCGTTTCCTTGGAGAACAGAAATAAAACTCAAACTTGTGGCAAATTTAAAACATTTGAAAAGCAAAAAGCTTAGGGACAGTTGGCTTCTCACATTGATATAGTACAAAAAAGTCAATTGTTTGGAAAATTTTTCCCATGTCTAAGTGAAAATATTATCAGATAGTCTTCTGAGGACAACAAAATCACTCTGCCTTCTGCAGTGTAACCAACAGTAGAATGTTCCACAATAACTCCAGTGATGGGGTTATGCAGTGAAATTTGATTGTACTGGTGAGTTTCTCATTATGAGCCATTTAAAAAAAACCCCTGTCTTTGATTTGTTTTCTTTCAGTGAGTTAAGCTTAAAGCATCTTTTGAGTCACTTAACTTGAGTCACTTGAGGTGCTTAACTGCAGTGATTTTCAGTATTTATGAATGCATCTGTCATTTAAAGTGGCGTTTCTAGGACAGTCCAAATATTTTTCACTAATGGGTTAAATTCTAATATCACATGTTGAGGTGCCATCTTGGTGATAGAGGAAGAGCTGCCATACCAACTTCATGGTTGTTTTTCCCATTCAGAATTACCTTGAAGCCAGATGTGGGGTATCTTAAAATGCAAGACCAAATCTTGCACAAAGGCTGACTTAAAAAACATTTGCAGCCTCTGGCTCAAGGCTAACAGACTTGAATCCCCAGTTGATACTGTTATACCCAGTAACAGATGGAAAAAATAACTTACTGGGACTTTGAAATGGGTAAATCACTTGGCTTGCTGGCAGTAGGGAAGAAGTGAATGCTGTCATTTCAGATTAGCAACATGTATTGCTTCACTGCAGCCATTAATTAAAACATTGACCCTTGTAATTGCAGTATATTGTCTTAATTTATAAGACCAGCTAATATCCTGCCTTTTCTCCCCTTTTTTTTGACAGAGAGAGCGGCTGAGAAATATCGAGCGCATTTGCTTCCTCCTGCGAAAGGTGAGCATAAACTAACCTGGGATTTGTGAAGTTTGTGAGACTTAAGTCCGTCCAGTGGTGACGTGCATTTATTTTCTCTTTGATCCTCACACTCAGCTGATGAAAGTCTGGATTCAACTGGGAAGTGAAAGTCATGATGACTTTGTAAGGACAGAGCAAGATAAATTATAAAAGGTTGACATACTAGAGGATGTCTGGATAAGAACTGAAGTTGGAACATCAGCCCATTCATTCTGGAACAAGCTTTTTGAAGGTGGTGAATAGTTTTGCAGTTGCAGCTTGAGGTTCTTTTTTATAGTCCTATAAAACTGCTGATACTGTTGTAGTACAGGCTCTAAAAATACCCTTTTTTTGAACAATGGCTTATTATTTGATAAACTAAACATTTTCATTAGTCACACATTTAGTGATTAAGGTTTCTGGCTGATGGAATAGAAAAGTTGATGTAGGATGTACTTGAACTTGACAGAAGTGAGGTGCTGAGTGCCTCAGTTTCTGAGGGATTTTAAGGAGCTGATAATTTGTGGGTTACTTATCTGTGGCTTCAAAAAACATTTTAATAAACAATCTTTGTTCTCCTGACTCTATCCCATTAAAGTAAAAATAATCATAGTTCTAAACTATTTTATTCTGTAAATTTGAGTTTCTGTACATTGTGTTCTGCAGAGCAGTAATGGAGCCACCTAAATTACTCTGCATTTTTGCTTAAAAAGGTCATCACTGAAGTGTGGACTGCTGCCTGCATCCTAATGAAGCTAAGAACTAAATTGGTTTTAAGGTACTTGAAGTTTTAGGAAACCCAGTGCTAGGGAGTGGGGTGATCCAAAGGCACAGCTGTGACTCCAGGCAGAATCTATGAGCTGTCATTCTCTGATCAGTCAGAACCTGAGTCATATCTGTTTGGCACCATTATGAGTCTGTGAGTGTTAGGAGCCACATTGAAATACTTACTGAGCCTGTTTATGATCCTTGGGATATGAAAATAAGAGAAAATACTTATCACCAATAGCTTTCCATTTTACCGAACAGGCAGCCCGCCAGTTTCAAGCAGTGTCCCAGTTTCTTGGACATAAAGCAACTGTTGAGTGGTAATGTATTAATATATGTGAGCCCCATGGGAATGCCTTGCCTGCATCAGTGTTTAATTTTTATTGAGCCTCAGCCTCGTTGTGGAGAGCAAAACAGAGCATTTTGGCTAATTGCAGACTCTGTATTCATAAGGGATTGCCTTGCTTCTGGTTCACTTAGTTTGTTAATTCAGCCTCTTCTTCAAAGTTCTTTGGGGACAGATTTGTTTTAATTGAGAGGTTATATGCAAGAAGAGGAAGGTGCAGTAACTACAGAGATTTGTAGTCTTCAAATCTGACAATCACTAAAAATAGCTGTAGTTTATGTCGTATAAAGGGGTCATTGTTGAGGAAAACTCTGGAAAAACAATAAAGAATTGAGTGCCAGCTATATTGATACATGACAACAGCAGTTAGGATGCTTCCAGCAAGCGCTAAATATATCCCTCAATGTAACACTGTGTGGCTTTAGGGTCTGTTTCTCTTTCTATTAAACAACAGCATGCCTGTTTTCCTATGCCTTGAAGGCAGGTAGTTCTTTTAAAGAGCTTTGACATTAGAACTTAATTCTTAAGGTCTGATGTAAATTTGTTCTTTAAAAGGTTATAGGTGGGCTATAAAAATATGTTCAATTTCATTATATGCTGGTTTTACAAGGGGTTCTTGGAAATTATTAAGTGGGCATACAATATGTCATATAAATCCGATCCCAGTGGGCGAAGACTTTCTTAAGGATGGATTTTCGGTTTTATCTCCAAAATACTTGAAAAAGTTTATTGACAAACTGTGACCAGGTATGTGATATTTCACTGCATATTATATAACTTATTTCCACTTCTCAAAATAGAATGGGGGATGATGTAATTGTGCTACAGCCAGGCATTTTCTGATGTTTGGTTTGGGGAAAATGTTTCTATATTATTAAAGCAGGTAGGGATTGTGTGAAGCAGATATATATGGTGCTGGCATGTGTACATGCATTCACACAGGGGTCCTTGTTTTTATGGTGCTATAGAATTAGGTAAGCCTAAGTTTTCTGGTTAGTGGAGAATGATTGTGTATGAAGAAACTATGAACTTTGTATAGCCGCGGTCAAATCTCTTCTATTCTGAAATAAATGAGAAGAAGCCTTATTTTCTGAAGCCAGCACAAAGTGAAGTTCTCTCAGGATACAGGTATCTCATTTTATTCAGTGGTGTGTGTTGGGGGCTTAACAGCATAGATTTGTGTTCCTGTGCTGTAAACTGTTGAATATTCCATTTTATGTGCATGTTGGTTGTCTTACGTGTTAGATGGTTCACACAGAACACACACTGGTATTAGCAGATGCTGTGCAGCCTCTGTGCTGTTCTTTTTTTTCCTAAATTGCCTTTGTTTCTCTGAGGATGTGATTACAGTGCTGTACAGAGGTACACAAACTGAAGCAGTGCAATGTAAGAGCGGCACAGGCTTCTTGGGCTCATCAGCCTTGCTTAGGGCTGTGATGGGTTTGGTGTGCCTATGAGGTCTACCGTGATTTTTAGGATGAAATATTTGGGTGGGGCTGTTGAAATATATTCAGTTAATGATGACAGCAATATCATATAATTGTAATTGCAGTTGTATTTCAAGAAATCCATCTACAAGATTGATTCCTGATGGAGATACTTATTTTAGCACTACGGACAATTAGGAATTTCCTAGATTAAAACACAGTGTATTTCATCAATCAACCACTGTAATATTATTACTTTACCTTTGAGGAAATGTAAATTAAATTTTGATTAGGTTATGCATCATAATTTTTGAATTAATTTGATAAATCCTTACTAAGGAGGAGAATTGATTGAACTTGCTTCTTGCTTAGCAAAGACATTTGAGATTTCAGTTTGCTCATGCCAAACACTGCTGAACAATATAAGTGGCCCTTCTCCAATTATCACCAAATATTTGTTTTTAAACTTCATTAAACTAAAGTAAGAGTGATTTTTGAGCATCAGAACTGGATCTAGAACTTAACTGGGAGGAAGTTGACGTAAATAAAAGACAGACTTTTACTTATTTTCCTACTGTAGTGGAGCATTTTAGTTAAGTTATGCCCAAAATTTTATAAGTGTAGGAATTATGTAAGTGTAAGAAAATATTGTACTAGAGCTCAGTTCTTTTTCTTGATTTTATTTGGGGATTTTGGAATTTTTTTGTAAGTCCTGAAGAGATGACTGGAAGAGAGCAGGTTCAGCAAGAAATGTAGCCACAGGCAAGGTGACATTAATCTTAAAGATGTTCCAGTTGAACTTGAACTGTCTTTAAAAATACAAACAAATACACAGACAAAAAACCCTGCAGGGGCAACGTCTGAATAACCAAACTTGGCCAGTTCAGCATTCTAGTAGTAGCAGGAGCACAGTAGATACTGAATCAGGAGCTGGGGTGTTTAAAACATAAGAAAACAAGCCAAACCTGAGCAACTCTTCACCTAATCTTTTTTGCAGCAAGTTTTAATGTTTTAGTTAGGAAGCTGGGAGGTGCCAGCGCTTGGTCTTGTCTAGTACCTCTGGCACTGTGGTTTCCAGTGGAGCTGGCTCTGAGGTAGTAATGGTGGAAATTTATTTTTTACTCATTAGTTCTGGTGTTTACCAGATTCAGTTCTGGTTTTTACTACTCTGAAAAAAATAAAAGGAATGTTTATTTTAAATTTATATTCCATTGTGTATGCCCTAATACACGTGACAATTATATTTTACAGTATTTACAGATTTTGGTAAATAACCAAAACCAATGTTACCTGAAAGAGCAATTACAGAAGACACTCCATTCAGACTGAGATAATGTAAATGAAATGTAAAACCTAGTGAGCATTATATATAATCCCAGACACCTGAGTGTCTGTACAGTTTTGTTTTGGTATGTTTCAGTATGAAAATATTCTGTGAAGGAAAAGGGAAAACTACTTATACGTGTGCAAGTTACAGTAATTTAGAGACACAAGTAATCAGAAGCTTGAAGGGTTATGGGTCAACACCACAGGTTCAGCTGTAGGCAGAGTATTCTAAGGATGAAGATTAGGCTTGATCCTGTGTCTGTGTCATGCATGTTTGTCAGCATATAATGCACTCACTCAGAGCTTGGAAAAATCCCCACAGTATGTTCAGTGAAACACTACTGAGCTCACTGGATCACTAACAGGGAACAAGTTGGCTTTTAGGCTTTTCCTTAATAGCAGAAAAAAAGAGTGTTATCTGAGTATTAAGTCTCTTTTTCTTTACATGTAGCTAAATATTACATGAAATCAGCATTGTTAAAAAGTAACCCTGTCTTTCCTTGTTTATTCCTACTCAGCTGACACTTTTTTCCTGCATGTTTTGGATGAAGGAGGCTGACCAATGTGCACTAGAGTAATTGCCATACGAAATAATTTTTTTACTTGGACCTTGATGGGTTCCAGACCTTCACCTACCAGTAGCCCCCACCATTCTCTGCATGCAGCAGGTACAGTGGACGTCGTCCTTTGCAGAGTGTCGCGTGTCACAGCAGCCAATTTCAACTGACCGATCATATTCTTTTCATCTCCATAAATTTGCTGGTTATTACGACGATCACTCTTTTTGTTGTTCTGCCCCATAGTCACTGGCAAGCCTGGGATAACGTGATGGATTTTAAGTGTCTGTTTTTGGATGTGTCTGTTGATCGCTTCGTCGTGCGTTTCGGGGTTTGTGAATGTGTGACGTTCTTTTACCCAGTCTGCAGGCTGACAGTCGTTAGCAGAGTACTTCTGTAAGCCTGTAGCATGGTTCATTAAAACACTTAATGTGAGGTTATATAAGCAAATATAGCGAATGTGATGCATAATCACAAGGAACTTTTTAAAGTGGTATACATCCATCCATATTGTAAGAAGGAATCACACTTTCTCCCTGGGGCTAAGAAATCCCATAGGTGGAAACTGCAGCAATAAGACAATTAGTCTGTTGTGACACTGGGAATAGCAGCAATAGTTTTACCTTTGTAGTGCTGTACATTTTTTTGCAACCGCAGTAAAGGTGTTTTAATTCCTCATTTAGTTGCACTTAAGAGAAGAAGAAGATGTCACAGCATAGCCACACTTAGAGGGATAAGTCTGCAGGGTTAATACATCCCATATGTCCTTCTAACTGGTAGTGAACATTTAGTCTTTGAAGCTCAGGTACTTGTGGAAAACAGCACCTAAGAGGAAAACAGAATTTTCAGTGTAGTCATAAGGTATTTTTGAACTGTGGAAATAGCAGTGGTATTCTGCCTAGCAGGAGAAAGAGGCTGATGCTTCCAGAGTTCTGATAAACTGCTGCTGTAACAAAGATCACAAAGGGAACAAAAAATGGCACTGTGTGACATTTTTCCTGTTAATGGTAATTGTTACAGTGATGGAGCACATGAACTTTGTCCGCTCTCATTAGAGAACGAAGAGTTCATCATTGTTACTGGTTTCTCAGCACATGTCGTATTTCTTGATGTATCTAATGCTCTGTGTCTTTTCCTACCTCATCAGGATGATGAAACTGCTGAGTTCTGACTAAGCTTCTGGGCAGCGGGAAAACTGTCAGGGGACCCTTCCTACAGAGTGTCTGGGAGCATAAGCCCTAATCAAGAGACAGTGGGGATTACTTGTGAAGAGGGAATGTAAAACTGTGTGTGTAGAAAACATACTGCAGGTACCCACGTAGTTATTCAGTGTCTTCCTGTGACTCAGTGCAATACAGAAAGTTGTACCCAAGCAGGCAGTGCTGTGTATAAAAGGACTAAAATAAATACTATTTTAAAGATTATTTTTATCATCTCAAATGCCTTTTATCCCCCCCTGCAATTTAGTGGTCCAAACCAGAGTTGGTTTATATCAAAAAGCTTTCTGAATGTCCTGGATTTAGGACGGGTTCGAATTCCAGTTTGGCATTCACACTTAGCATTCATCCCTAACATCAAACAACAACAAATGTGGCTGTGATAGCCCTCTGTGGGCACTCTCAGTCTCTCCTTGACACTGACAGCTTGAAGGAATCTCTGTTTATTGCTCTGAGATGAGAAATGTGTTGGTATTCAAGGCTAAGCCCATATGAAACAGGCTTGGATTTGAAGTCCTTACAATTTAGACACCATTTAGATAAAAACTAGTGCATTGTTAGTGGCTAAGACCAAATCTGACTGAATTTGTGTAGAAATTTCAGTGAAAACCACAGAAGAAAGCACAAAGGTCAAACTCTGAATAGAATGAGGGAAGAAATACAAGGATTTTGATTAGACACCTCAGCACATGTTTTCATAGCACTCCACTTGGGTTAATAATAGTTTATTCATTGGAAAATCACAATTTTCTTCCCTTTGGGTTTAGACCTTACCAGGAGATGTCATGAAGGAAGGTGCCTGGTACATATTTCCAAAAGTCTTTTAATTCCAAAAGTGCCTTTTGATTGGATCACATTAGATAGTTTCTTTCTATTAACTGGCCTGATAAACAATATGCATCTGAAACAGGTGTTCAGTAATCCTTTTTTTAGAGGCTTAAACATGTCATCTGTTATTTGGACTACAGTGATATTTTGAATTAATATCATCAGATGAAAACTTCTCATTTTAGAAGTGCCTTAAATAAAGTCAAAAGGGTGTTTTCAAGCTGTTCCATTTCTCTTCCTTCTTGGAAGAAAGTGTAATACATGAGCAACTCTGCTTTTGTTGTCTTTAGGTGGACGTTCTGTTGTCTTACGTTTTGCCACTTTTTGAATTTAAAATTCTTTTTTTGTTCTTTTTGTTGGATACTTTGGTCTTTTAAAGGTCATGTTGTGCTTCAGCAGAGATTACTTTCAGCAAGACTTGGCTCTCCTTTTCTATAACGTTTGCATTAGCGTTTGCTGTTACATCAGTGCTTTCTGCCTCGTGAAGGAATAAAGCCTTCTGTGCCAGATGCTACAAAACCCACATGGTAATAAATATGAAGAGCAGTTGTTTACACTCCCAAGATGCATACGCAGCAGGAAAGGAAAGGTTGCACAGCTGATCTGATGATAGGGATCTTGGTTTTGGAGACCTACATAGTTTTCTTATTAGCAGGCATAGCTTGAATCTTTTGTCATTGAAGCTAAAAGGTTTTTTGCTGTTTTTGAGGGATCTGATGTTTTATTGAGTTGATAATTGTGTGTAGTCTTGAATCTCTACAGCAGCTGTTCAAATCCAGCCCAGTCTGGAGTCAAAGCACTGCGGTCCGACTGATGACTGTTGGGAGTAAAATTATCTGGTGTCCTATGCTTAGAGTCTTGTGGTACTTGCTCTACAGGCGTGCTAATAAACACAGGCAATATGATGAGATAGATCTCTGTCAGCATCACAGCGAGTATGAGCTGCACCCCTCTGCTATACAAATGCACACATAGTTAGCGGCCAAGCTGCCTTAGAAGAAATTCCAGAGTTTGCATGCAGGCACTGGTATAAAGGATATTGCTGTTTCTAAGGTATTAACTAGATTTGCAGGTTTTGTAGGATGTGAGCTTGCCATGCTGTGTGCATTCTGTCGGTTAGGACTCGGACTGTGATTACAACATCTTTCATAGAACTAAGTTCATTTAAATTCTGCTTTGTTTGAAGTGCTCTAGAAGGATCTGAGTATGTGTGACACACCCAGAACTGGTGTGTATTTCAGTCCTCCATACTTGTTTGAAAGGTACTGCTAAACTTCTATTATGTGATAAAGCCAACTTTCTCCTGGCCTTCTCAGTGGCTCTGACATGGTGTTTCTACATGGGGAACGAGTAACTTTACACTTCAGGGATAAAATTTGAAGTTAGCTTAAAATTTATCAATGCACAATTTTTAGTATATGGAAATCATGACTTATGGTTGAGTTCTTTTTAGACATCTCATCTTTTAGCATCTCTTGTTAGTCAAAACAGGCAAGAGAAAAATTCTAAATCTTCTGTTCACGGAAATGGTGGGGCTGTCCCTAGTTTGTACAAGGGAAAGAAAGAAGAATATAACTGGACAGGGGAAATGGAGACACAGGAAAAGCAAGTGCAATATTTTTGACTGAAGTATTACACACTTTCACTAGCTCTGTGTGGGTTTAGTTGTTTTCTGCAGCTTGCCTAAATGAGGATGGAGTTAATATATTCATAATGATTCACACTTTGTAGAGATTTTGTTTGCATCCAGAAAAGTGAAAGGCATAATAATTTTCCCTGGATCTTGCAATAGATTTCCAGTATAGACAAAACTTAGGTACCTTCACTACCTGTTACTGAGCTACCTTTTCCTCTTTTGCCTTCTGACTGGAGATTCAGTACTGATCATCTAAAAGCCTCTCTCCTTCCCTCTCTTAGATCTTTTCTGCCTACTCTTTTGTTACATTTACTGTCTATCAAGTGTGGAATGGGATAAAATGGGTGTGTGCCCTATTCAGTTAGTCTTTTGGGCACCCACATAGTTTTAATTTCATCAGAAAGAGTGTAACTTGGCACAGTTGCTATTTTGCAGAACTGACAGTAGAACTGCGATCAAAGAGCTGGCAGTATTTGTACTTTTTGCACAAATAATCCCATAAATTTTGCTTGACTAGAGAGCCCATCTCTTCTTCACATTTTTTATTTCATTTTAAATAGATCACATTCATATTTACTGGAAAAGTATTACTTTTGCAATAAAATACCGAACATAATCCCTTTTGTCCTTTTTTTGGATACAGGATCATATCTGGAAAGAAAGTCCTTAAAATAGGACTAAAGACCTTAGAGGAAGTGTAGTATTTCTGGCAGGCAATTCATTCACTACTGACACTCATGTATTAAGTGCGTTGTGCCAACACTATTTTTAGTCAATTTTACAAGTTCCTGAATTCAGCACTTTTGAAAAGTTAGAACATAACAATTGTTATTTTTAGCAATCATTGCCTAAGGATGTCTGTGTGCTTACCCAGGGATAATGAGAAGATATATCCTGCTGTGTCTGCCAGGTGTTCGTAGCTTGTAAGGGAAAAAGTTACAAAAACTGTTGCAAGAGTGAAGAGCTCAAACTTGTGGCTCAGATACAGTTTGGTCCTTATCCCTCTTTTACACTGGGGGGAAGTAAGATTCACCAGTGATGGCTGATGAAAACTGAAATATCCTTTGAAGGGAGACACGTGGTTATTCACAACATTATTACTCATGAAAATATTTACGTATAAAACCATTTCAGGTTAACCAACTCTATTTTGCTGTTAATCTCATCTTTAAGTGTTTATTCAATAGTTGGCAAACAAAGTATCACCCTGTAATAGAGGACCTCTTGCTTTACAATTCAGCTTCTTCCAGTACTGTTCTGGAGGATGTGTAAACGTAAGTCCTCACAGTGTCAGAACATCACAAGTAACAGCAGAATAAGGCTGAAGATGCAACAAAAATGTAGATGAGTAACTGTTGCCTGTACTGTACTCCTGAGAGCAGTGTACTTCGCAGCCACTTGGGGTGATGCAATTTATGCATCTGTTCCTCAGACCTGTGTCGACGATATTGGCGAAATTTGACTTGCTAATGGACCATATTTGCTCTGATTTGGAATGCAATAAAGTGAATATTTGCATTTTAATAAAACTAAAGAAGTTAGGGTTAAATTGAATGTCACTGTTATGTTTAGCAGAATGTTCAGTGTGGGTTCAAGTCAGGATTAAACCCTATAAAGCTACTACGCAATTACAAAAAGTAATATAATACCTAAATGTAGAGTACAATGAGTTTACAGCTTGCCTTTTATATGGATGCAGGGTTTTTTTGCTGTGAGTTAAATGTCCTACCTTGCATCTAGTTGCTGATGTTTTCTATGAAGCTGTTAAAATGCCAAGGCAGGAACTACCTTCGCCATGTCTGCACTGCTGCACCAAATCTGCTTCCTCAGACTGACAGTGTTTACACACCTGATACGGAAACAGCCCTTTAGTGAACACTTAGTTTTCAGCGTTTATGGAAGTGTCAGTCTTAGGCAGGCCCCCAGGAGAAGGCCTGAGGGCCCTTCCTGACCCATGCTGATGGCTGAACTTCATTTTAATCATCACCGAGATGTCTTCATTCACGTACCTGCCTGTGAACTGCGGGGCTGGTTTTATAGATCCTGATGAACAGCTGCAGTACTAATGGCCATTCTCACCAGTTTTGGGTGAGCAGACAAAGACAGCATGAGCTCTTGGAATAACCCACCTGCGGGGTGTCCTGGATGGTTGTGTCTGAAATACAGAAGTGAGGTAGGGCAAGAAGGCGTTTATTACCCTATTTTCTGTCAGCGTTGTGGAAATTAGAGAAGTTCGCACTCCAGGGTTGCTAACCCAGCTTCTGCTACTGGTTCTGAATTAACATTAAAAAAAGAAAGGTCATAAAGATGTCTCCTGATCCCTGCTGAGTGGAAAAGAACAGTTTGCAGAGGAGATACACTTGTAAGATCACAGCACATCTACCTTAATGATGTGCCTTCCAAGGATGGGGCACTTCTTGAATTGCGCTGGTGCCCTGCAGACCTTACAGTGGAGAAACCTTTTTTTAAATCCATTTCATAACCTTTTTACCTCTTGGCTGTTATGACCTCCCATAGGATCTGCAATACCGAAATATTTATAGATATTCCTGATGAATGTCCCATAAAGACCTGATCTTCACCTGTCACTCTTGTTAAAGTTATTATTGGTCTTAAGACAAAACTTAAATATTCTAGTCATAAACTAGCTCGAGTGGAATCTGTAGATTTTGAATATAATTATCCCCATGTTGCAGAAGACAAAAATGAGACAATGAGAAGTGAAATGATAGGCCAAAATATAGATATGTTTAGTAGCTGAAATGGAAAAAGCATCCAGAAATCCTGTATTTTAATATTAGACCTGGTACCGTGTTACAGATGGATATGGAGTGAGAATAGTAATTAGGTTCTTTGTGTTATTCATTTCATTGTCTGGTATTTGTGCTGTGGAGTGACTTATGTTCACATCCAATTAAAAGAAATGTTTAAAGAAATTCCACTAGTGCTTTAGAATAATGAAACTGCCTTTACAAAGCACTGGCTTTTTGCTGCTTTGTTTCCTCGTGATCCAGAACAGTAGGTGAAGGGGTGAAAACACAGATGTTAATATCCTTTTTATTTTTTTTAACTTGTGCTCTGGATTTGGTCTGTAACATTGAGTCTTGCATGTGTGCACCATTGCTCTCCCTCAGATAAAAATATCAACTTAATAGGTTCAACTGCACTTTGTTCTTCTGATCTGGAATCCATTTTCCAAGCATTTTCTTTTCAGGTAGTTGCATACATCTGCCTGGCAAACTGCTAAATACTTGTGGAGGTTTGCACAACATGGTTTTGAATTACTTAAAATGCTTTCATTTTATAACCATTTTAACTATGCTACTGAATTTCTAAATGATTGCTGTAAGCAACTGGAGGACACTTGGTAGAGACACAAGCAAGTGTGGATTTTAGCAGGAGAATTGAAATAAATTGAACCTGAAAATATGGACTGAAAAGCTTAGTGTATCTACTGTGACAGCATTGTATTGGGCTCTAGGGCAGCCCTTCAGAGGAGGTTTTGGAAGTCAAGAAAATAATTTAAAGTAGATTAGAAAGATACACTACAAAATGTGGAAGATACACTACAAAATTCCTTCCTGTATTTCAACAGTAAATTCAGTGTTTCATGTGTTTGATCAGTGTAGGCAGTATGTTTAAAACTGTTCCAGTTATTACAATGTGTGGTCTGTGTGTTTAAGTTACACACAGTTTTCCCAACTTCTTTGGTTTGTGCAACAGCAGGAGGAAACAGATCATTTGCTTCAGTGTATGTACGTACGTTCCACATACATGCCCAGTCTGGGCTAATGCACATGCTACTGCTATTTTTCTGTGTGTTTCTGCTTTCTTTTTTCCACTTGCTTGCACTACCCTTCTGATTTCTGTGGTCCATGTTGTTCAATTAGGAGATTTTCAGAGGCGTTAACTAGTCTCCCTTTGATCTCACAATGTCTTTAATTCAGCTGACGCCCCCCAGTAACCCCGCTCAGCTCTGGCAGGCTCTGTTGGGATAAGCTTTAAAGTGTAATTGAATAACTCTTATGTTCTGAAAACCTTGGGTACATCTCCCTCCGCTGTTTCCCTGCTACTGATGAGGACCAAGTCTATGTGTCAGCTTTTTTAAGGGTTATGGTGTAAAACAGCGGCAAAGTGAGCACCGTAACGACAAGCTGCAGTCGTCGTCTATTAGAAGTAGATGCAGTAGCAATAACCTGCAGTAAAGCAGCATGCACTTAGATCTGTCCTAATCATTGGGGAAATTCCACACATGCACGGTGTTTTCAGTTTCTTCTTGCTTTTAGGTGGATGGAAAAGAGTTTGTGTGTTTTTAAGGTGAACAACTTGTTTCCGCTCGGGTAATCACCAGAGCTCTTACGTTACGTGAAGTAGATTCAACCACGAGTTCTCTTCAGGTTTCTTCCTCCCATCTGTGGGAGGGGAAGGCAGGCAAAAAGAAGGGAAGTTGTCCCCAACAGTGTAAGGGCTCTCAGAAACCCTAGTAGTGTGAAGTGTCTAATGGCTGGAAATTTCTGGGTAGAGCGTAAAATCCATGGTTGCAGTGTAGGAGGTTGGCATGCACAGATGAAGACTGATGTAGACTCAGAGTATACACCGATGAAGGGAGATTACTATTCCTTCTATAATATCTTCCCAGTTTGGGTTTCTGTGGTGCACTTAATGTACCCTGTTCCCCGGTGAGACAATCTGTAAGAGTGATTCTGTGTAAAAATGATACGATGTCCTGTAAGAGCAAAATTACATTGGAGAAGAAGGTATCCACAGGTAATAGAATAAGAAGGAAAGATGCTGACAGAAAAAGACAGGTTAATCTTTTGTGTGAGAACAGCAGAATGGATGTAGGAAATAGGAAATGGAATAAAATTATTTAGGACTGAGCTTCCCGAGGGATGCCCTTCTGCAATATTTTGTGTGCGTGTGCTCCTTTGTATGAGTATGAATTCTTATGGTGAGATAGAAATGATGTGATGATGATCCTACCTAAGATTTTACATTTTAAATGGGAATGATAGATTGTGAATAAGGGTTTTCATGTTTATGATGTGGCTATTAATTATACATATCAGAGCAAAACTTAGAAAGGTATGGTAGTCTCTTTTTCTCTTGCTTATGTTATAGCAAAAGGTATTTCCGATTAGCAGTATTTTTTTGCCTAGAAGCTGACTTCCTTTTCAGGCTTTCCTGGGGTTTTCCTCAGGTAAATACCAGCCAACTGAATTTCTGGTGATAAATTTGTAATGCCATTTGAGCTTGGGACTCAAAAGGACCAAGCTGCAGCCCTTCAGAACTGTGCTGCTTTGCGACCTTTTTTCTTCATCTCTATGTTTCGTAACCATCTCAAACTTCAGCTTGAGCAGTGTCAGAAAACAGAGGTCGTTATCTGAATCAGGGTGTTCCTAGTTCAAAATAGAAGTATACTATTTATATCCTAACATGTTTACCATCTGACAGCTTCCTATGCTCTCCCAGGAATGATTTAAAGGTGTTGGTTTAATTCCTATTGCAGTTATCTGTATCACAGAAGTTACTATTGCATTTGAGTACCTCAACAGAAGCAAGAAGGATTGACTGCTGCCTGTTTCGCAGCCAGCTTTCTTCTCTCCAGGAGCTGAATCCCATGCTTCCTAAAGTTGATTTAAAGTTTCCATTGTTTTCAGAGGATATCATGTCAAATTCCAGGATAACTCTTACAGCCAAGAACTGAGGCAGTGTTATGTTTTAGTTATTTAATTTACTTCACAAGCCTTGCTGTAAGTGCTTTTCTCTACTTTTATGCTTTCAATTCACTCACCTCCTTTTAGATTTGGTCTCTTAGGTACATCACCTGAGTGTAAATGGTAATTGGCTTTGCAGGCTAGGCTTCGTTTGCTTCTTTGTGTGAATTCTCTCCAGAAACAGTGTTCAGCAGTGGTCCTTTCTTTATGTCTGCTGGAAAATATCACTTCAAGAAGAGATTGAAGAGGCTAAAATGACCCACTTGCTGTTCTATCAAAAGCACAGGTAGATTTAATTTACACCAGAAACTGTGACTGGAAAGTGAGCCTATTTCTGAGAGCCCTCTGCTTCCTTTGTTTCCTTTCTAGCTTCACTTCAGATTTCTGTTTCATTTTTTAAGCTCTGCATAAATTTTCACCATGGGTTTCCTTCCCTGTTATTACCAGCCAGCCCACTGATCAGGCACCAGGATTTCAGTCTTGCTAAGTTTGTGTATTGTGTTGGAATCAGAAGTCAAATATGTGATAATGAGTGTAATATGCTTCTGAACGTTGTGATGTTTAGTGGGTACATTATGAAGACCTTTCTTGTCTGCAATCTGTGATGACGATGAATCATTCTTTGGGGAAAGGTTATAGTCATGTTGTAAATCTCATTCTAAAAGTGAAAAATAATAAAAAAAAGATCCAGCAGTGATAAATAGCTACCATCTGGAATCTGAACTCTGTAATTGTATTATGATTTGTCATCCACATAAGATAAGCTTTTGAGAATGTTTAAGTTGAAGGCAGAGATACCAAATGTGTTAACTACTTCAAGTACTAAAGTTAAATGAATTTGAACAATATGTTCCATGGGATGTGAAAAGACTCCTAGAACCAAGACAATGGAATTCCTTGCAGCACAACTGGATGAGAGTAGGTAGGCATTGGTAGAAGCTTTATAGTTGGTTTTACATTGCTTTAAAAAAATAGGGCTCACTTTAATTATTTGATAGATGAAAATTAATTTACATCAAAAGAAGCCTTCAAATGCCTTTTGTGATTTAACTCTAGTTGATGTGTCTCCAAGATTAGCAGTGGGTGAAGATGAGCTGTGTATGGGTTTGTCTAGCTTTAAGAAATATGTACTGCTGGAAATTAATCTCTTCTATGACTTGAAGAAACAGAGGTTGCTGAAAAAAGACATGGGAAGAAAACAAGAGAATAAAGACAGCTAAGAAATGGGAAAGCAGTGATAAAAGCAAAATGCCTTTTGAAATAACTGCTCTGAATCAACATCACATAAATTTCTGCTTCTGCCAGCTGCCCACTCACTTTCTCTTTTAATAGAAGGAGTCATCATGGTTCTGAAGCAAGTAGTGTAGGGAGCCATGCATTTTCAAAGGAAGTGAGTTTCCTGTCTTAGTGGGGTTTAGCTCGCAAGACTGACTTAGTAATGGATTTGATCTCTTTAGGGTGTATATAACATACCAAAATGGTAGAAGCAGTGTTTTATTTTTCCGAGGACACTCCTCCAATACAGAATTGAAGCTTGAGAAGTAGCTTTATTACTTCCTTTCTGAACACAAGAGTAAAAAAATTTAGTTCCTTAAAAACCGTTTCACCGGCATTCATTTAGTCTCACAATGCTTCTGTGAGGGAGGCATTAATATAACATGTGTTTTGTAGATATGAATCTGGAACACCAGATAAGACAGTGGGTGGTTTGTCCCACGCCTCTCAACAAGGCCTTGGAGTACAGACATGGTTAGAACCTGGACAAACCTGGCACTGAGTCTTGTACTCATTGCTCGTAGCCCAGCCCTCTGTCAACTGAGGTATGTCTAGGGACAGACACAGGAGTCTTGCCAGACGTGCAGAGCTGATTTGTTTTCTGAAAAACTGCTTAGGTGACTAAAATCAAGGATGTGCTTTACTGACATCTGTTATTTCTCTTCCTTTCTTTTTAGCTGGTCTTGCCAGAGTACTCTATCCACAGTCTTTTCTGCATAATGTTTTTATGTGCTCAAGAGTGGCTCACGCTGGGGTTAAATGTTCCTTTGCTTTTTTATCACTTCTGGAGGTAAGCCCTTCTTTTATATGCTGACTGCTTGTTAGCCTTGCTTGCCAATTCAGCACACATGCAGACTGTATGAACAATGAAGGACAGTGATAGGAGTATGGATGAATATCTTTTGCCCAGAGGCTTATGCCTATAAGCAGCTGAAACTTACATTTCCAGCAAAACGGAAATTTTTTCATGAAAATTTAGTGGAGAGATAAATATTTATATCTTTATATATATCTCCCCTATCTCCCTTTATATATATNTTTATGTATAAATATATTTATATTATATTTATGTATTATCTCCCCTCTCCCTCTTTCTCTCTCTTTATATATACATATATATATTTATTTATATATATATCTAAATAAATGTTGCTCTCAGTTACTAAGGTAAATATTCCAAAGAGTGTCAGGATGCACACACTGCAACTGAATGAAAACATGGAATTTAAATAGGCTGGAATCTGAGTGTGGAACTCTAAATACTTCACAAATGGGGAGTTGTAAGACAGTTGATGTTTGAAAGAGCTTAGACCTATTCATTCAGCCCTAACAAGGAAACCTTTCTGTTGGAGTTGTGAAGTCAAGGCTGGGCAGATTGACAGATTTTTGCATCTCATCTTTGGCAGCTTTATGATTTTTTTTTTCAGTATAAAATAAGTTGTTTCTTTCTGTACAATAGGGAATTGATGTTCTGCAAGGGAATTCTCTCTTAGAGACTCTTGACTAGGGGTTGCAGTAGGTGAAGAACTGATGTCTTCACACCGCACATGTGAAGAAGTGCCGAGTGTTTCCACTCTGGATCTCTGATATGTGTTTATTCACCACGGGGCTTTCAGAATTGGTCACATAAGACCTTCTGCTAGTTTTCAGATGGGCAGTAGAGCTGCTGCTGCATCTTCCTCTGCATTCTAGTGGAGGATCAGCCTTCTGTTGCCTCTGAAAATAACCAAGAGACATCAGTTTTTGCAATTATCAGTCTGGAGCCTTCCCGAGTTTTGAATTTTCACAACGTTTGTAAAAGCACAGATGATTTTTGTCTGTCGGGGTCTCTTTGTGTTACAAAGGTACATATGGTAGCAGAAGAATAATTCTGTAAAGAAGTCAAAACCATCATCTCAAACAGAAACTAAAAAGTAGTAGCTTTTTTTACACTTTTTTTTCCTGCAAAACCTTGGTAGTAATGCAGAGTCATGTGATAAATTCAGAAGTTAGAGTGCCAGTGTAGTTCTCAGAAAGCTAAATGAGGTGAAGCTACAAGTGCTTCAATATGCAATGTTTTATGGTGCTGTTTTACTTAGGGTTAACAACCAAAGTGTGACAATAATACTTATTTTCTAAGTTTCTAGAAGCAAATATGTCCAAAAAGAAAACGGTCAGACTAAATAATGATATCAACCTTTGGAGAGAACTTCTGATTCTCTCTTTTTTCTGTGATTCTCCATATGCTTTGCTATAAGTACTCCATAATTTTTGCTGCTTTAACCACAGACAGGTTTGGGTTCATTATGTAAAGTTCTGCACAAAACCATGGGAAGACACCGTGTAATATCTTCATCCCAGTGAAGATAATTAAGAAAGCTTTCACCTGTGGTCTCCATAAAAGAATTTGCAATCGTATTAGAGACTGTAAGTGGATGTGACTAACACCGTAAGGGAGGAAGGCAAAGTTATTTTTAGAACATGTACTTTCAAAGTTTGCTGCTGGTCACTTGTTTTGGGGGTTTTATATCTATCTATCTGTTTGTCTATCCACAAGCAGTCAGCAGTCCTAGTGTTCAGCATGTCAAAGCAATAGAAATAACAAAATTTTATCTGATTCATGCTGATCTTAAAGCAGTTCATTAACTTCGTTGAGGACTGCTTTTTGTTTGTTTGTTTGTTTGTTTACTTTTGCTTTTTACTGCAAAGTAACTGAGGCAAAAGCTCCTTCCCCATTAATGCTGTTTTGTCATGATTTTCTCAAACATTCAGTCATTGATGAGAATAATTAGAAATTTCTCGTAGGTAAGAAGAAAAACGTTTTCCAAATAAAATTATTTGGGTGATAAATTTTTGAGCAGTGCTACATTGTAGAAAACCTTAGTCAGCTGGCTCTTATGTTACTCCATATTGTTTCCTTTTTCCTTTACAGAGTTGGAGGAACTTAGCTACCATCTGGTTGAGACTGTCACCTTTCATCATATCTGAAAAAAGTTGTGTAGCTGCAGTTAAAGCCCAGTAATCCTTCCTGCATGCTACGATCACAAGTCACCATATATTGTCACTCACAGTACGTGAGTTATTAGTAAGCCAGAACTAACTATATAGGAAGTGGGAATGTTTCAGTCTAAAGAATTAATAGAACACAGAAAGTCCACATTCATTGAGTGCTTGGTTCTATAAGAAAGGAGTGTGTAGATCCTCATTTTAAAAATGTCTGGAAAAAGAGATTTGGAAAAAAAAGGGAAATTCCTCCTGTACCATGGAAGATGGTAGTCTTCTGAACTGGTGATCAGGAGGGTGTATATGTGCACATATTTAATACAGAATATTATAGAGTCATTCCAGATGTCTTCTGCTGCTCTTTCAGGTATTTTCGCTGCCCAGCAGATAGTTCAGAGCTAGCCTATGATCCACCTGCAGTCATGAATGCAGATACCTTGAGTTACTGCCAAAAAGAGGCCTGGTGTAAGCTGGCTTTCTATCTCCTTTCCTTCTTCTACTATCTCTACTGGTAAGTCTGGTCATTTCATTGAGAAAATAATGGCTCCTTTTCATTCCACTTGTGAAACTCTGTTTAGGAATAACTGGAACCAATTGGCCAGTTTCCTTAGTCTTGTAAAACTTGCTTCTGATGTTGATTCAGGGAAGCACACCCACTTACTGCTGACACCTCAGTACAGAATATTAAGTGTTTATCTAAGGCCTGAGCCAGGCCCCAGGGCCAACCCAAGGAAATAACTTTTGGTCCTCTGTGTAGTCCCTCAGAATGGATGAAATAGTAAATTTTATATTAATGGTATTATATAATATAAAATGATAATGTCCTTATGATTCAAGAGAATCGTAAGAAAAATACTGCACCTGCTGGTGTAGTGATACTCAAGGTGGTAAATAAATGAGTATGTAGATGCTGGGTGGGAACACGGGATGCACCATACCTGTAGTCATTCCTACAGTCTCCCTTTCATGACAGGGTAAGCCTGTGCATGGTCCAAACCCCGAATTAAAGCACATTCATGAAGATATGCACCCTAGTTGTGTGTTGTCCCTCCTACTCCTTTCAGCTGTCAGATACCAGTGCACAGTGCACAAATGCCCAGTGCAAAAATATGTGAGGATCGTATTTAAGGTAAGACCTTGGCAGAATCCCTGTGCTTTTAGTGACCCTCATAATCACACCATAAAAAGTACTTGACAACAAACTTTAAGACACTTTAACTGGAGGTGATGTTCAATGATGCCTTTCTTCTACTCCTTCATCTATAATGTATTTGCATAGAGTTGCCTCTGCCACTCTTGCATGTAGTCATCCCTCTGCAAGGCAGGTTTATGTGCTGGTGGAAGAAAAGTGTTATTTCTTCCGATTACTGGTCTTTTATCTGTTCCCCATACCTTGAGGAGTCATTGCTGGGGGTTGTTGTTTCTCAATATTCCTTTTAAATACTATTGAGAACAAAGTTTTCCCTTCGCCTGTGTGTGTGTATATGTGCCTGTGTCTGCATATGAGAGCAAGAAGCTGGTAGGGGCCTAACTCACATGAAGCTGGATGTGGCATGACAATCTGAGTAGGAGTTTAGCATCCAGTAGCTTTTTGGGTTTAGGCTGAGCAGCTTTGCCTGTCCTCTTCGTGGGGCTGAGAGTGAAAACTGTGGCAGTTATGCTAGACAAGCCCTGTTGGTAGCGTAAGGAGAGATGGCAAGGAATGGCTGGAGAGAAAAGCATTTTTAACTCCACGTTTTTGTGTTGGGACCAAAGGCAGCTGTGTAGTGTGGTCTAGCATTTCTGCTGGGACTTCAATGTTATGCAGCTTCCTGTGAGCCCTGCTTCCTTCATTCTAAAATGTGGCCATAATCCAAAATCCACTGCCTGGTGCTAAATAAAGTAGTATAAATTACATACAGTTTTACAGTGCTTTCCTAGGTACTGGCAGAATTAGAGTTGCAGTAAAATGGAACTGTGGCAATATACTGTTTTCTTTGCTTCTCAGAGTTATATTTAATATGTATGGATTCACTCCAGCTGGTGCATTTTATGTTTCTTCTACTGCACAGAGTTTTTTTTCCAAAAGAATCAAAACAATGCAGTTTCATGGAAAACCCTGCCTGCCCTGCTGAGAGTTTGCTGGTTGAAGTTTTAAAGATCAAACATGCTAAAGCAAAATGGTTTTGTTTCTTCGCTGTTCAGATTGAGACATCAGACTGAGCTTTAAAAAGCTCAAACACAGCTTGTGGTGCAGTAGAATGTCGATAATGAATTTGTTATTTCTCGAGTGCCTTTTGATACCAATCTTGAATGAACCATAATTAAGATGCTTCAGAAAGATAGAAAGAATGCAAAGGAAGGCACAGGCCATTACAGTCAGACCTGAGGAACAGACAGCAAAGGGTTGTAAAAATCAAAGTACTCTGTATGCTTCAAAAGGATGCTTTCATAGTGTGTCTTTCTTTTACATTCAGCATGATCTACACTCTGGTGAGCTCTTAACTAAAAGATCATCGTTAAAGACTGAAAACAACAAAGGCTGGAAGTGCAAGGACAAGTGAACCAAGTGATGCATGATTAAAAAAGCAACGAGGAAAACTTTGAACCCAAGCAGTAAATAGAGTACATGAAAGAGAGATCCAGCGAGAAGAAGCAGGCAGAATGGCTGAGTTAATTGTTTTTGTCTCCTGTTTCTCAATGTATTGCAGTAAATGACTTTCAAAACCCAAGCAAACAAAAAAATGCAACAAGGACCAAATTGCACAGCTATTCACCTGTCCAGGGATGGACAGGTTTAGTGGATTCATTTAGCTGCTTGGTTTAGTGGATTCATTATAAACTAGAGTCCCTACTGTCTTCCAGGGAGCAAAGTTTCTTTTCATAAGGACTATTCTGAACTGAAGAAGCAGAGAACAAGATAATCTTACACAGAAAGAAGACCTATACAACACATTCTGAAAATGAGCACTGAGTGGACTTCGGATAAGATGTATGACTGTCCTGAAGGGATATTTGCATGATACTAAGCAAACAGGGATGTCAGATCTCATGGAACTGTTTCAGTGGTTTTGTTTGGGTTTTTTTTCCACCAAAACGACAATGACAAAAGAATTTGCATTTGCAAGATTCTGTTTTCTGATTATATGCTATTCCTACAGGTGAACACCCAGTATGTTTCTGTACTTCATTTGTGATACGCCAGTAACATACAGTGATGTGTATAAATACATTGGGTTTGACCTGATCATGCCAAGCACTTATCAGAATAGTGTTCCTCTGACCGCAAAAAAAATCCAAGGTAAAAGCTGCATAGATTGCAGAGGGTTGTAACATAGGTATTATATTCATCACAATGCTGGATAACAAATACAGGACCAGCGAATCGTGGTCTGTAATTCTGTTTTACAGCTTTATTTCTGCTGTAAAATTTAAGCTGGAACAAATACACAAAATGTTTTTGTCTTGTATGACATTCATATTGAAAGTTGTTCATTTTTTTATAATTTAACAGTTTTTAAATTTTATCATATAAGTCTCATTTAAATTCATATATATGGGCTGTATGTCTTTATATATATATGTATATACAAATACACATTTACATAAATACTCACAATCTATTTACCTTTTAGGTTAATTTGTCAAGATCAAAGGCGTCAAGTGTCCAGAACTGCTGCTAAATGTATTTCAGCACTGAACCTAGTGAACCTGGGCTCGTTCCCTCAAAGTCCCTGGTGCTCTGGGTAGTAGGCAAGCCTGTAAGTTCAAGACTAACACCAGTACATGCACAGTCAGTGCTTGGATCCTGCATTGGGAATGAGCTCACAGTTGGGTACGTTGCTAACAGAGATGTGGCAGAGAACAGTGCAGAGAGGCCCGTCTGTACCCCAGCTTGTTTACAGCTGGTCTTGTTAGCACTAGCTCACTGTTGACCCAGCCAAATTTTGTCTGGCTACTGAGAGCCAATAGACTGTTCCTGTATCCAGACTCAGATCTTTTTCATCTGGGCACAGGACTTCAGCAGGAGGGGCGCAGTCTCACATTCGGCACTGCCTCTGTGCTAACATACCCTGTTTCAGAGCATGGTGCAGAAGCTATGGCTGCGTGAGTCATCCCGTGTCTGGCAGGTTCCAGACTGAGCTGGAGTTACTGGATGTGTACAGTGCCAAGACTCTTTCTGCTTTGATCTGGCTACGTTAACAAAATTAAATCCTGTTAGCCTGCAGAGCACAGTGTCTGCGTGCAAACTGTCTGCTCCTGGGCCACACCAACACTGGAATCACACCTGGACATTGTTTGGAAGAGTGCTAGCTGGCCTGAGCAAACATTATACCGGGTTCATCCTAACAATATTTAGATGATGACATTGTCCCAAGGGCTGACATTCTTTGATTCACGAGTACAGAGATAGCCAGTAGGTCTTTCTGGTTGTAGTTTAGCTTCATAAAAGTAAGTATGTTTCCAGTTCTGGAAGCATACAGCAAGGCTGACAAGTCAGATTACTTGGAAAGCTAATTTTAGCTCTTACAGTTCTTAAGTTTGGATTGCACACACTTACAGAGGTGGCTAAACTGCTCTTGAAATCACGCTGACCCTGCAAGCAATACAGATGTGTTTGTTTGGAGTGAGCCTGAGCTAAGACACTTCACCGATCATTACAGAGCTCACTCATAAAGGTCTGCTGCTGTGGTATAATTAATGCACAACTCATAAAAAGTTGATGATTGTAACTGAATTTCTTCTCTACAACCTAACTAATGCATCTAGTTCTACAGAAGTATAGGAACTAGATTCCCAAGAACAAATCACAGTGACTAACTTCTAGGTATCTTGCTACCTCATAAAACTCTCAACTCTCAGCAGGTGACTGAATCTTTCCATGCGTCTTCTAGGATGCATAGGAGATGGAAAGTAATTAATTCAGGTTTCCTTTATTCCAGTTACATGCTTTGAAGTCAGTTTCATTAAAAGGCTTGGAATTTTTTTGTGTGTTTGGATGGGTGAAAGAGTGATCACGTCTTGCCTGAAAACACACAATTCTCAAATCCTGAGGTTTAGGCATGAGCTGGGCTGCTAGCAGCTCAATTGTTTGCCTACAGGGTTGGGTAGAAGCTCTGTGAGTTTTTGTAACTGGCATTGTCATGTAATTCTTGACTTTGCACAAGAAGCATGTGCGTATGTGTCTTCTGAATGTACCTTCAGGTGACTTCAAGGACATAATGCTTGAACGGACTTGCTAGGTCATTTCAAACAGGTCCTCTGTTTCAGGCAACTTCGTCAATATACTTATCAAACTCCACTTGAAACCAGAACACTTTGTATGATCCTACTACTGCTTTGAGCAAGTGTTTCCAGGACCTCACTGCTCTGGTACTGGAAACTTTTTCTGCATTTCCAGAGTAAATTTATTCTTGGATAATGTATTCCACTTGCTTTTGAGCCAACATTAGCCTAAATACACCTTCTCTCATGCTCCTTAAGACTTCCATATATAGAGAAAGGAATCCTTTTCAGCCTCTGTTTTGTTAAGAGTGAGCTGTCTTATATCCTCCTGTAGAAAAGCTCTCCATTCCCTATGTCTTCTTTAAAGGATTTCTCTCTTGTCTTTCCAGTCAAATTAATCTTTCTTATGAGTGGATGATCACAGCTGTTCAGAGTATTCTGGAAAATATCTTACTTTGACTAATCCTTACTATGTATGGACAATGAAAGCTAACAATCCCAGTTCTTTCTAATAATCCTTATTGAAAAAAGTAATCACACTGCTCTCAATAGCATTTTGTTTCTCTTCCAGATAAATCTTAGTTTAAAATCGATGGAAAAATTGTTTAATATTAGGATATTTTCCCTTTCATTGTATTTAGTGAAACTTCTCCTGTGCAGAAATAATTTATGAAACTGGGCAAAGCATTAATTGAAGGAAGTTTCAATGCGAAACAGGTATGGCCAAGTCAAGACCTTCTAAGCTGTCTGCCAGTATCTAGAAGCTGCTAGTGCTCTGGACCTCACAGACAGCAGGGTAAGATACAGCCCTCAGCATGTTCCTTGCTCTGTGTTGTTACCCAGGGGTTGCAGTATCGTGCTGGGAACTCATATATAGTGAATGTTCTTACGACCAGATTTGTCATTTTCTCTGTTAGACTTGTCAGCCGTGTTTAAGAGAAGAAGCACAACTAGAGGAAGGAAAAATGAAGGATAAAAGATAACTGTTTCTCCCTTAATCCCTCACCATGCATGTGACTGATTACAAGCTAAGCCTACTTCACTCAGGGGGGTGGTTGGGCACTAGAACAGGCTCCCCAAGGAAGTGGTCACAGCACCAAGCCTGACAGAGCTCAAGAAGCACTTGGACAACACTCTCAGGCACATGGTGTGGTTGTTGGGGCTGTCCTGCACAGGGCCAGGAGCTGGACTTCGATGACCCTGGTGAGTTCCTTCCAACTCAGGATATTCTATGGTTCTACTTTAACCAAAGCAAGGCAAGTAAACTGCATGGTTGTTGCTGAAGAACAGAAAAAAATGGTGCGATCTTTGGGCACAAGGAAGTCTCTTCCCCTTGTCACACTTTTAAGGGACAAATAATGCATGCTACCCCTTTTTATCTCCAGTTCCATCTTATTGGTTGGTGAAGGCTGCAGATTTCCTCCCCAAGCCTGCTTCCTTGCTGTCTCTTTTCCTTAAAGGGTGAATGTCATTACTTAGGCACAGCAGTTCTCTTCTCTTACATGCTCTGGTGATACAGATAGATCCCAGAAAAGACATAAGAAAACACGTCATCTCCCTTTGCTCCTTCAAGCAAGTGTGCAGTAAGCACATGCTTAAGTAAGTATTCATTTTCCTCATTTGTACCATCTGTGAAGCGAGAAAGGTGAACTTAGCTTGTGACACCTTTCCATATGTGTAGTACTCTTTTCTGTTTGAATCTGCTTAAAGGAAAAAGGTAGGACATGAAAAACAAAAGTGGGAGGGGATGAGACCTGAATGAGCTGCTTACCCAAGGGGTAGCTACACAATGTGCTGGCCTGTAGCTGCCTGTTCCTGGAAGGGATGAAAAGGCAGCCCTGTTGGCAAGGTGCAGAACTCTGAGGTTCTGCCCGTCCTATTTATAGTCAGGTAATTGCAGTGATGCTGAATAAAATTGTTGCTGCTATGACTGTTTCAGTTTCAAATACAGCAAATCAGTGCTGATGGCAGAATGCTTCGCCTACAAATAATTAACTATACTTAAGCTGTCAGAAATGTTTTTCCATCTGCTTCCTTGAGCCATACTCTTCCTTTTGCACTGAGCCACTGAAAGTGGAAGAAAAAGTTCTTCAACCTACACCTTCTCACAGAAACTGTTCTGAGGTTGTTATGATCTGGCAGTGCTACTGGGGGTCATAATTACTCATACATTATTAATAGGGGTATTAGCAATCTGTTGCTTTTCCTTTCCCTGTTCCATCTCCACACAGATATTTTTGCTAAAAAAAAAAAAGGTACAGGGCATGATCCAAAATCCTTGAATGTAATGAGTATTTTCTTTTGTTCCATATACACTTCATTTAATGTCCATTACTTTAGAGCTACATGGGAAACAGGGTCACACTGAAAAGTCTCTAGAGCTTTGCTAGTAGAAATCCCATCCTTTAAATCTTGATATCACATCCATTTAACTGAATTATGTTGATGGAAGAGGAACCTCCATTACTGAGGGATATGGGTAGCATTTCAATGCTCAGCCCAAACTGTCACAGAAAGTTATATCAACTTGGTAAAAATCTGGCTTCGTGGAAGTTGATGGAAATCATACCTCTCTTTTTCACGTGAGCCCCACTTACTGTTGTACAATTTCTACCAAGAGGTCGATGGAAATAAAAAAAAAAAAAGGAAAAAACCCAAACACAATAAGTTTAGTTATTCAAAAATGTTATTGGATGTTAGATAAAGCTTGAGATGCTACAAATAGAACAGGAGATGAAAAAGTCAAGGTGAGAGGCGTTTTCTTATTGTTTGGGAAGCAGCAAATATTAGACTGCCATCCATGCTGCTCTGAACTTTACATTGGTGATCTCAGTCCATATTCCTGCTCTGGTGAGTTTTTTGATCATTCATTGCTCATGAACACATTGTTCTGATTTATTTTTGTTCTGCTCAGTAATGCAGTTGTAGGTGGGAAGGAGGGAGAATTCTCCTCTGAAATACAATATTCCCCTTCTTTCCTCCCAGAGAACCTGTGAATGTGCTGTAATGAAATTCTGATGATGTGTTTCAAAGATGCACCTCAACTGAAGAATGAAGATGTTTGCTGCAGATGATATAATGATGCAATTTAACAAACCACAGTTCTGGAAATATTTTTAGGTGCTTGCACACTTTAAGTAGTTATTTTATTGCCTCTAATTGCTGGCCAACTTCTCATGTAAGAGAAAATACGCTTCTGTGGCCTGATTCCATGACTTTCTTTGTAGTGAAACTCTCGGTAAAACTCCAAGGAACGTGAAGTGCTTTTTAATTATTTTTTTTCCTAAGAATAACGTCCCTATTTGGGTTGTAATATGTTGTGGAAGTGAAGCATTAAAAAGCCAAAATATCTTACTTAGTCTAAATTTTGAAGAGATGTTCCTCCTTTTCTCCCATGAGTTATTCCTAATATCACTGGTCTCTTGACAGATCTGAAGAAATCTGCCTTTCCCACTGTTCTGATGGTTTCAATCTCTTTAAACTGATTTGCCACCACTGATCATTAACATGAAACATTGACTAAAAGCGTAGTTCCTACAGGCCACCCCAAGATTTATGCAAATATCTTAACACAGAAGTAATCCAGTCTTATGGAATAGCTCTCACCTCTACATAGTAATATAAAGTAACAATCAAATAATATAAATAATATATAGCACAAGTCAAATAGTACAAGCAAAGTGGGATTTCTATCTGTATTTCTGTCTGTGTTCTATCTGTAATACATTTTTTTTGGTAGTACAGTATTTTGCTTGTTGTAAAAAGCAATATAATTTACAAGACCAAAGATAATCAGGCTGCTGCAGTTAACAGGGTTGCAAAGTTTGAGCATAGTTACTTCTAAACATTTCAAATAATTTCTGTTTCTGACAGTTATTGACAGCTTGCAGTTACTGGAGGTGCAAATTCTGGTGTTAATAGTAGCTTTAGCAATACATACATTTGCTTCTTTTGGAATAAGAATCCATGTTCCTTTCTAAAACATATTTAACACATTTTCAGATCTTATGTGACTCTCAGTATATAGAAAATTTAAATGTATTACAAAAAATCCAAATAAAATGCAAATACAAAATACAGAAAACATGGCAGATTATTTAGCAAATTTCTAGACAACTTTCTTATTCAAAGAAAATTTCTAGGTTCGATGTCATTTATTGTGGGTCTCTGGCTGTCAGAGCCCACCTGAATGCTGCCGTTGTCAACAACAACAGTTCAGCAAGAATATGAGGTGATGCACGCTCGGTTGTATCTTCCCAGCTGCCCAGAAGCATCTCATCATGTAGCCTGCAGAGCAGATGACATCCACTTTGTCACTTTGAATCCCTTGCCCTTTTAGAAGGTAAGAACATCACAGTGCAAAACTGTTCTTAGCCATTTGCAGCCAATGATGTTGACCTACCTTGCCCTTACAGGCATGTACTGATCTCCAGGTTGTAAAATACCATCAAGCAAGAGCAGTTTTCACTGACCTGTTCTTGAGCTTCAACTTTTACTATTTTGGAGTGTTGTTTTGGTTTGGTTTGGGTTTTTTTATTTTGTGTCTGAAAGGAGGAGTTGTTTTCTATGCATGATGACCAGCATTGCTACATTGGTTTTGGAAGCTTTCTTCAAGCTCCCTTTCGTTCGGTGCATAGCAGTACATATGAAAGCATACTAAATCCATGTCTTTGAAATGTGTTTCTCCTCAGGTCTGATTTTCAGTAAGTATTCCTGCTCTTCCAGTTTTGAGTAGCTGCCCAGCCATAAAGAGCTGTATAAATGAATTATAAAGTTGTAGAAATTAACTCAGGGAGGTGTTCTTACCTGTCCTTTCTTACAACATAAAAACAATGGGAGCACTGAAAGAAAACGTGAGGCACAGATGTGAAATATGAAAAGAAAGATAAAAATGTTAACCAATGAACACATTGTCACAACTGATATAAGTATCAGGACACCCAATATTCAATATTGTTCCATTTGAACCTATACCCTTGTATAGATAACAAACACTTCCACTATAGAAGAGTTAGAAACCCGCAGCTTTCAGGAGCCATCCAGTTACCAATGGTTTGAGTTCTGCAGATTATTTTCCCTATGACCTGCTTATCTAGTACAAAGTATTTTCCACTTTGTTCTGAAATGTCTAGAGGTGGCTGCTATCAGTGATAGCAGCTGAAGCCAGATGGACCATTGCTGTGTTCATTCAAGGACTCAGATTCTGTTCTTGAATGACCATAGAACATCTACAGAATTGTAAACTGTGTCTCAAATTATTAACTTCTTTACACTGATAAAAATTTTGAAATCTCCTGAATGACACTAGAGTGTAAGTGTAATTTTCACAAATACTTGTTTATTTACTTCGAATCCTAAAAACCTCACGAAAGTGACTTGCCCACATACCAAGAGTTCAGTACTCAGGAGAGAGCAGTAAGAATTTGACCCATGGTAGCTATTCCTCACCAGGTCCATGTATTTGCTCTCTGTACATTACAACTTTGTAAAGCAAAGTCTGCAGTTTTCACAGGTAGTTTGCACTGGAAGTGCCCACAGAGGAAGTTGATGCAGAATAGCTAATGTATTCTTTGGTCCTTTGTTGCTCTTTTAGATTCACTTTCCCAACAGATGAACTCTTAGACTCCTGAATTCTTTAGGCACTTTAAAGTGTTATTTGAGTACAGTCTGCTCACTTCTCTTAACTGCAGGGTACGTGCTCTAACCAGCTAACCAGACAGGATATAAAAATAAGGCAAAGCCAGATAATCCTTTTTTAAAAAATGAAGTTCTCATTGAGTTATGAGAACTGAGAAAATGAGAGTTCAGCTCTTGCCTGTTACACACCCTTCCTTTGTCACTTTGAGCAGGCACCTTATCTCTCAGCTCACAATCTCCTAACTGGAGGTGATAGCACTTCCTTCTCCCTCATTTTGTCTCTCTGGTCAGTTTAGATTACGAGCTCTTGAGAGATGGAGCCATTTCTTTCTCTGAGTAATGCCTGGCACTGCGTAGCTGAAATTGGGAATTACATGTCTAGGTGATATAATCCTAAATAATTAATACTTGGAGGAAATCATGGGAGGAAACAACAGAATTCAATGGAATTAGTCAAAATGTATTTTTTCCACTGTCGCCAAGATTGGTACCTGACCTGCTCTGTTGCTGTGCCCTAGGGCCTACTGACAAACTGAAGTGTGCTTTAGCCTCTGAGTGCATGTAATGCTGTAATTTGATGCTGCCAAAAAGCACTAAAATGTAAAGAATAAAATGATCCAAACAGCTCCCCATTTCAGTATTTTGCACCCTTCTAATTCCTTTTTGCTTTACCCTCCTATCCTCTTCTTTTATGATAGAGTGGCATCCTGGCACCTTTTGGTGTGGCATTGAAAACAAACCCAGTGCAAGCTCAGACTGAAACGATGACACTGATTTTAATCCAAATTATTCATCTGTGTGTACATTTATTGGCGAATAAAATTATCCTGTTTTGGTTTTAACCAGGTATAAATGGAAATCAGCTATTTTGACAGAGATCCTTTTCATCCTGGTGTACGAATAAAGCCGCATTTGCACAGGAGTTTGATGTTCAGATGTGCATTAGCACAATTTCACTGTTTGGCCGGATCAACAGCGTAGAAGTTGCCTCAATTTGGCAAAGGATGATATGTTTTTGTAGATGTAACCTAGCTGCAGAACAGCTTAGCTGTGTTCACAGGCAGGAACATGTCCCAGTTGCAAGCACTGGTGCCACCTTTCACGGTGTGGCGTGTGGAGTCGTGCAGGTCACTGGGGGGCATTTGGCCTTCCAGCCAACGTGCTTGAATTTGCAGTGCAGCCTCTGAGGAGTGTTCACAGGTTAACCCCACTGTGGGACCCGTGTTTGTAATCACAAGGGAAGCAGAACCACCTGGGAAGTCAGTATGTTAAACAGTGCCAAACTTCTGCAAAGCAGATACGTGTTTTAACCCTTGTTTCTTCCACCACAGTTTATATCACCCTTGACTTTGGCCACCTGACATTTTGGTTCTAGATCCTCAAGTCCAACCCTAAAGCAGACTTTTTTCCTATACTTACGTATATATGATCTAAGAGATTGCATGAGATGAACTCTAAAGGGATCTAAACGAGTTTTTGTGCCTTTTATTGTCCATTTATAGGCCTTTAAATACTTTGTTATTTAACTACGTGCCCCTTGATACTCACAGACACACACACAAACCATCTAGAAGCTAAATAAATTCTTGCCTGTTAATATAATAATCAAAGGGAAGTGTTCTTCTGTTATCTTTGTGTATCTGCCACTTATAGCAGGTCCAAATAGTAATATTACTTATGGGGTTATACTGAGCAAGAGAGAAAGCTGTATTTCTGGACCACATAAGCTGTTCTAAGACGTTAATTTAAAACACATTTTTGACAAGCACTGCTGGCAGGTTCAGAGGAGCTACTGTGGGGTCATTGTAAGCCACACCACCTCAGGTCATCTGAAAGCCTTTTTTCAAGGGATGTTGAAGGCACTCCTTGAATGTGTTCATTCTTTGGCTCTTTGGCCTCAAAAGCCTAAATACAGTTAGCAAGGTCTGCCGGAGAAAACTAAAGCTGATCAGTCCTACCTGTCATCCAGAGAACTGCTATATTTCCAGCAGCAGCCAGTACTTTGAATATCTGTGAAGGAATCTGTTGTATTTTCTATCATGGTTTTGCCTTATGAGAGCAGGTAATGCCCCTTTAAGTTAATTATTAAATAAGATTGTTAGGTTGTATTGGAAAAAGTGACTCATTCTTTCAAAACCTATTGCCTTTAAGTAGAAGCAGTATTTATCCTCCAAAAGCTTCCTGAAGTGGTAGTGGCAGCAACAGAATTTTAATGTAACCTCTCTCATTCATCATCTGAAGTCTACAACAACAAGCGATGAATCTTTGATGAACCTTGTCAAGCTTTCTTTGGATTGGAATAGTTTTATAAGCTTCAAAGAAGTTCAGAGGCAATTTGCTATGACTGTATCTAATTTTTTTTCTCTGTGAGCCCTCAGCCCAGTGCTGAGCACTGATACATTACCGGATTAGAAAGTCTTGTCCCTGTGTTTCTGGTGTAAATGAAAAGCTGTGTACCAGATATTACAAGTATATTTTCTAGAGAAATCCCAATACAAGCTGCCAGATCCTTTTAAAAATTTTTGTGTATATCTATATATATGGATGATATAGATCTTGTTGCTGTAAGTATAATGAATCCACTGACAGTGTCTGGAGACACTTATCCGGGAGCACTGGGAGTAATTATGAATTGATGAGGCCTTTTTCATTCAATTGTAGGGCTCTCTTTTCTCTCTGCTTCGTGTTCTGACATCCATGAAACGCACTTCTATCTCCAGCATGTATTTTGTTCCCAGAGCATGGTACGGATTTTATCGGAGGTAAATAGTGTGTTCTCAAATGAGGACATTACTTTTGTCGTTTCTTGTTTTGTCATTTTGTTTTTGTGCCTCCTTCCGCTAGAGGCTAGAGTCAGAACTACTGAGAACTCAAAGACCTGGAAATTTGTTTACTGTTAACACAACCTTTACAGTCACCAGTATTGTTGGCTACAAAAATAGCTTGTCCTTTTAAAAGTTTCCCTGTAACTTTATGACTTGCAGAAAGCCTGGATATAGTTTTTTTGCCTGGATTGGGGCATATCTGCATGCCTGCTGTGTTTCAAGTCTCTCATGAAGACAAAGTAACTGATCTACAAAAGATTCTTGGCGCTCTACAAAGCCTGAACGGAGCAGAGCTGCTTTGCCATGTCCTTGCCAGTGCCTGGGGGCGATGGGCTCTTGGGAGGACTCCATCCTGCCTCGCTGATTCTGACTGCTGGAGCGGTTCCCAAGGGGAGCTGCAAGTAGCTGGACCAGGCTGAGATCAGCTTTCTTATTATGTTAAGTGATGGGCTACTCTGCCAGTTCTAGCTTTGTTTCTCCAGTGTTTCAGTTCAGCGATATATCAAAGTGAGAGAGTAAGACTGGGGAGGTGCAGCAAAAACATACAAGTTGTTTAATCCTCTCAGGACAGACAGATGTTTATCAATTCTACCCAACTATGCATATTTCAGTTTCAGTCATTGGTGACTTAACAGGCTGTATGTGCAGAGCTGAATTTGTCAGGAGAACTCCATCGTTAGTAGTGGGTGAAAGAGAAGACCAAATGATATTCAAAGTGACATGTACTCTTTCAAGCCTGACTTTTGATTCTGTAGTTTCTCCAGAATGTTCAGGAAACTCTCATAATGTCAATCTTTGTGATTCATTTGTCTGTGACCAGTGATCCCTCTTGGATTCCTGATCGATCTTACTTCCTTGATCAGTCATGGTGGCTGAACTTTTAGCTGTCTCTCCTTGTTCCTTTGTGAAAAGCTTCCTGTCTTCTCAATTTGTCATGTGATGTCTGGAGCTCCAACTTTGCACAAAAAATTGGAATTTTGAGTGTTTACATGAGATGTCCATGCATGGCTCAGACAGCAGAATCCCAGAAAACCAGAGTATGGATGAGGTGGATTATGTTCCATGTCTTCACTGCAGGCAAAGTGGACTGATCTCATCCAGGCATAGATGCCAATCTTTGGTAACCCTAAGCCCTGTGAAGTGCATGGGATGCTTGTATCATGGATGTTCATACCTAATTGTTCATTCTGACTACCTGGACCTGCTTCCTACAGTGGCCAGAGTCTTAGAGAACATCCAGCAGTGCATTAACACATGTGCTACATCTGTCCTTCATCTCGAGTTTCATTCACCTCTTATAGCTGGAAACAGGTACAGGCTCCTGCAGCCTGGAGTGCACATCCCTGAGACATTAATTAAAACTAAATTTTTAATATATGCAAATATCCAAACCTTTTTTATTCTAACTAGACTTTTTCTTGTTTATGTTGCTATGGGCTGTAGAATTTTATTAGACGTTGTTTGGGGGCAAAAAAAATTCTTTTACTGCTTTGGAATATAGTTCTAGTTTTATTGAAAGTCCTGTTTCTCTTTGTTTGTGAGATTGGCAAGACAGAACTTCCTGATGTGTCACCTTTACAGTATTCATTATCAAATTCTATGATGAACATCATCCTCTTTTTTTTTAGTGAGCGATACCAGAATTCTAGGGTTTCTTCACCTATTTTTCTAGCCTCATCTCAGCCTTTCTCCCTTTCTGTGATGTATTTCTTTCATGTATTTTTAGTTGACGTGATTTGAACAACATTTTTGTATCCTCTGTGTTCTTCATCCTGCTTCACATGCAACTGTGAATTTTTTTTTTTTTTTAATGTTTAAATTACAGCTGTCATGACAGAAGTCTTTGAGCTTTCCACCTGTGATGCTAGTTGGGCACAGAGCCAGCTGGGCAGATTGAACTGAGATGTCCAGTTGGACCAATTCCTCATTTGGATTTGGAATCCAAAACAGCTGCTTTTGAAACTGAAATAAAGCTGTGTGTTAGCCCTTGCCACATGCACTCTGTTGACCAAAGAGGGCTGTGGGGCACCATCTTTGCTCTGCAGCAGAAGCATCATTTCTGACAAGCCACCTCAAAGACATACACCCCCAAATAAAAGTGTTCTTCATCCCAATTTCTCAAGCCAAGAGGTGCAGCTTTGTAAGATGGAGAGGAGAGAAGGAACACAAAAGTGGATGAAGAAAATTACCTTTAGAGGAAAGCAGGACAGTATGAAAAAAGTTTAAGTTCTGAATCCGTCTCATACCCATAGCAGAGAAACTGGAGTATTAGGTGGCCCATCAATTTACACAAGCAAAGGTCTCTGCCCCCAGCTGGAGTTGCTTTTGCAGGTCTCATTGCAGAAACTTATCAGTAATTCCCCAAGCCACTTACCAACCTGCTTAGCAACATTTCTCTTCTTGAAGATACTGCCCCTGTCTGTCTGCTGACAAGGTGGGTTTGTATGCGTGTTCCCTAATCCACATCAGTGGAAAAAATTAGCTTACATTTGAACTCATATTGTCTGAGGGGACCTGCACACTTCTGCTACCTCTGCTACTTCTGGCCTGATGCAGGCTGGGCAACAACAAAGAGCAACATCTGAATCCACGGCAGTTCAGCTGCTGAAGCAGGTTCAGCTGCTGGAACTCCCACTGGAATCATTAACACGCTACATGGAAAATAATTGCCTGGTTTTCTGGCATTCAGGGTATCATATACTAGGTGGGAATGAGAAAAGACATTCGAATAAAACCAAAACTGCCCTGACCTTAAAATCTAGACTGAATCTTTTTGGAGTCGGAGAATTTGGATCATCTTATCATTCTCTTATTTCTGGGTCTGGAACGGAAAACTCAGAAAAAAACAGAAGCTCCGTTCTTCCTAAACAGCCCGTTCTGTTCCTCCAGTCTGAGGAGGCTGGTTTGTTTTAATCATCAGTCTTATGGGTAGGTGGTCATCTGAACAGATCTGAATCTACCTTTTTTGAGGTAGATTTTCCGTGTCATTGCCGCAAACTGGAGAAGCGGATGAACTATTGTCCTCTGACACAGGTTCAGTATGTAATCACGGTCAGATGGCCTGACATTTCTACACTGCTGTTATTTCATCCTTACAATAGAGATCAAGATATTGTGTCTTGACACTGCATTCTAAGGTTTATCTGTATCTTGTAAAGGAATCTGAATGCGTTGACTGTGACACATTTCACTTGCAAAAGAAATCCTTTTCTAATGAAGAGAGGCAGCATATTTTAATATTTTACATACTTGACAGGGAAGCCTGGGTTTATTTCTGATTATCCTAATGACTTATTGTCAATGAGGTGTCACTTCATTTTTAAGAACATTGATTTTTCCCCTCTCTCCGAAATTGGGTGAATGTTGAAATACCCTATTTAGTAATGAATAAGGAAATTTCCCAATGGAAAATATCAGAGAGGATATTATCAATATCACAGCTCACAGGTTGTTGTGTCCCTTGAAATCAAAAGATTTTGAATGGCTAACAAATCACATTTCTTCTTATGAAAGCTGCCTTGGCAGCAAAAGCCTCAAAAATGGCACAGTTAAACAAACAGCATTGTTTTTAAGAAATTTTAAGTCCTTATTTTCGTAATAACCCAGCAAGTTCATCAGTTCAGATCCTGCTTGCAAGAAACCTGATGCATTTTGTTAGCACACTGAGCTGTCCATAGACCTGTGGGTTGGGACACATGGCACAGAAGTTTTCCAGGTCTGACTGCTTGATAGGTCCCACGATTCTACTAGTAGGCTGGCTGTTATGAGAATTACCTAGTTTTATTCACATTAATCAAGTGAAGGGGAGATAATTGTTGAGGCACTCTCTAAAATAGTGCTGTAATCCTCTGGCTCAGGCTGGTGAAGTTCATTCCCTAGAGAATCTGTTTGAGAATGAAAACTCATGTAACTAATATTTGTGGCTGACATGTGATAACTCATTTCAATTACCAAAGTGCAATTTTTGCTCTCAGCAGCCCGGCAATTTGAGTTCTGACTTACAGAAACAATTTCTAATAGTGGAGCAAAAATGCATTCATTTTCATTTGGAGTATTTAATTTATTAGATACATTGGGCTTGCACAGTGATATAGCAATTTCATTGTATTTCTAGCTAAAACAAAAAAAAAAAAGGCAATTAAAAACAACCCATGACATGCTAGGTATTTAGTATGCTAGGAGAGAGTTTGGCTAAAATCTTGGCAGGTCCTTAAGGAGATGGTATATTCCTGTTCTCCAAATTTTGAACCGTGGTTCCCATGGTGGGATTGGGTCATTCACACCAGTGATGTGCAACAGAATTTCCAGGGGTCTTTAAAATACTGAGGTAAAGAACATAGCTGATTTAGAGTTGACTTGGTTTGTATCTGGTTGTAAAAGCAATTCATTTATTGTAGGAATAGCAAGTCCCTTCCTATCTCCATACCAGAAAACATATTAAAATCAACATCAATAAACTTTTACTACGACTTGTGCTCTGACACTATGATAAGGCAAGAATTGGTGTTAATTTTATACATTAAATTTACTGTCTGAGCTCAAGCTCTGATAGATACCAAAGAACTCAGTTTTATATCCATGTTCTCAGAGAACAATTTTAGTTTCACAATGAGACCAAACTGTTCACTGGGTTATCTGTAATTTGAGAATATTCTGCCTAGGCCCTAATGTGGCTTCCTCATTTCCAAGTGGAAAAGATTTATAAACACTCCCAAGAGACAGGAGGTGAAAAATAAGAAAAAAATGTTAATTTCCATTTATAAATTTTAAAAATATGCTGTTCTTGAAAATGTTTTCTCTACTTTTCTCTGTTGCTTTGGTAGTGTCTTGGGGAAAATATGCTGGCTTATCTTCACATATGAGTTAATTGATGATTAGCCTGATATAGCCTGGGGGCAGATCCACTTCCCTGCTGTTTTTGTTGCTGCTAAGAAGCTTGGAAAAAGGCAAAAGGAATATGTTCTACTGTTAAAACCACCAAAATCACTAAAAAATGTGAAAAAAGTAAAAAACACACATGTACAAAAAAACCCAAAACACAAAAAAGCTATAGATGGTCTGATAAACCTGATAAAACATGCTAAAACACACTAAAACACCAGAAATCGCTTAAAAACATCAGAAAATACTAAGCCTGCTCCAAGCATGAAAAACACAACACCCAAACCCCCTTAATGAAACCAAAAAACCCACAAGCATGCAAAAAATGCAGAAAATAGTATAACATGCAGGAATATGCTAAATCACGTAAAATGTGACAAGCACACAAAACCCACCAAACAAGCAGAAACCATAAGAAATACACAAATGCTAAAACTAGGAAAAAAACCCCACAAAATGGTAAAACTGCAAAATTGCTAAAAACTAAAAAAAAAAATCCTACAAATGCAAATAAGCTGCTGTAGTGTTTAACCCAAGAAGATAACTTAAGGACCATGCACCTGTTCACTCACTTCCCTTCCCTCCCCAGTGAAAAAAGGTAAAATCTGTGGGTTGAGACAAGAACAGTTTAATAATTTATATAAACTAAAATATACTACTATTATTTCTAATAATAATAGTAACAATAAAAGTAACAAAAAGGGAGATAACAAAAAGAGAGGAATAAACCTGAGGAGAAACAAGTGATGCACAACACAGTTGCTCACCACCCTCTGACCGATGCCCAGCCTGTTCCCCCAGCATCCATTGGTGGCTCCTGACCAACTTCCCCCCGTTTATATGCTGGACATGAGGCTCCATGGTATGGAATATCCCTTTGGACAGTTCAGGTCTGTCCTGGCTCTGCTCCCTCTTGTGCAGTTCCTCGCTGGCAGAGCATGGGAATCTGAAAAGTCCTTGATTTAGAGTAAGCACTACTCAGCAAGAACCAAAATATCACTGTGTTGTCAACACTGTTCTCATACTGAACCCGAAACATGGCACTGTAACCAACCACTTAGAAGAAAACAAAATCTATCCAAGAGAAAACCAGGAAAGCTAAAGATGCAAGAATTCAGTTTGAAGGGACAATTCAGTCCCTCCTCTGAAGCATCTGAATCATCCATCACTCTGGAAGACTGTATTTCATGAGTAATATACCCATTTCTCTGTACTGCAGCCACCTTATTATTTTTATGGCACAGAACAATTATTTCTATAACATAAACAACATTTTGCTCATGCACTATACATGACTTCATAGAATCTAGGAGACTTCCAACTTCTGTTAGTGTTAAAACAAAGATGTGACACACAGGAGTAGTGCTGGACTCTGCCACGAGGGAGGAATTGGCCCAGCAAACAGCCGTATCCCTGTACCTTACTCCAGCAGCTACATTGCCTCAGCTCTTACCCTGGTTTCAAGCAGAAGATTCAAGATCACAGAGATGAAGGATAAACAGTCTGAACTTCATAATAGCTCTGCACAACTACTTCAAGAATTCCATCTTACTGACTAGATATTTGCTGCCTGCTTGAGGACTATGGGTACTTATGATCCAGGTCCTTCATCCCATGAAGTGATGACATTGGACATACTGTGGATTAGACAGCAGGTGATGGAGGAACTAAGAATAGTCATCAGCTATCCCCTAAGCTATCACTATCCCTGTATCACTATCAGCTATCCACTAATTTAACATTCTCTGAACGTTTTCAAGAATAATGACACTACTTGCCTAGTTACTTATTGCATAATTAACTGTTTTTACAGTAAAATTATTTTAATGAAGATGTGTGATCACATAGGACATGACTTTTTTTTTTTTTTACCCCTTTTAATTCATCACCCATTGCCCTGCCACTATTACATTCTATGTTCCCATGAAGTTTAATCCTCATGTCTCTAAAATATTAAAACCACTTGAGGCACAAGGTCAATGTTACCATGCACACAGTGAATACTAATGCAGATGCTGTGCTTCATATTCCAGACTGAGGCTTCCAGGAGGAGGAAGGATCAGAAGACCTTTTAAGTGCTGCACTAACATTGACAGCTTTGTTACAGTGTAAATCAAGCAAAGGGAAACATGTTTAACAAAACATCTGAGTTTGTTAGGGGTTTTTTTTTATTAATTAGGAAATACCACATAAGAAATGTAATTTTAGTTTATGATCTATATTAACTGTATATCTAAATGCGGCTGTACAATTTCTGTAAATGTGATGTACACAGAGAGTTAACTGTTGCATAAAAAGGCTTAGATTGAACACTTGTGTGAATGGCAAAATCTGTTGACAAACTAACATGTGCAACAGACTGTGACTTATTTCTTGGCATGTAAAATTGCCTAAGTGGAATTTAGAGTTGCCTGGCAAGGGTCAGCAGTTGCTGCTTCCAAGAGCTGCTGCTGTACTTATGTATTACCACAATATCTGAGCGTAACTCATAAATATTTGGTGGGTCTTCATATTGTCTCACTGAACTAGAAGGGCTTCGTGATAAAGTTATAAATTCAGCATCTGTGCTCTGGAATAAATAGGAAAGAATAAAGATGGCAAGAGAAGCAGGCAGGTAATAAGGCAAAATTCATTAATGGAATAGAGGCAAAAATCCACCTAACAAGGGAGAAGGACAGATGGGTATCAAGAAGAATTTAAAATCATACATTTGTCCTGTCTGTCCATACATGTTTCTCACTGTTCATCTCAGTTCCAAGAAAACACAATTCCAAGTGTGGAGACTGAGAAGCTTGCAATTATTCAGAGCACAGGAGTGAAATAATCGTGACGAGTACGATCCTGAACTGGAACTTGCTCATTTCAATTTCTAATCAGACCTGTCTCATGGCACAGAATAAATGATAATTATAAGCACTGCGGGAGCTTGTTGCTGTCATGACTGAAGTCTCATCATTCTGTATCTGTTATTTAATTAAATTTCCTTATAAATTCCACATTACATGACAGTAAAGATAAGACCCGAAGTTGCTCTTCACTTGGCTTTTTTCTACCTTTTAATCCATCTTCTAAGCCCAAACTACTCTGTTATGCTTTCTTCCCTGAAAAAAAATACAAACTAGTAGTTAGATCTATTATTTTTTTTGTAGCTGCCTGCTCTTTTGAAGCTCATTCATGCACTGAAGCCAAGGGCTGAGTATTCCATGGTGGCTTAAACTTTGACTTGTTTTTATTAAGTGTAATGGGTCTGATTAGCTATTTATGGAGGAAATCATGTGGCTGCTGGTGCATAGCATTGGAATACCTGCAATAGCACAGAAATGATCACACAGGATTTCCAGTCTTTGGGGGTGGTGTTTCTGATTTCAGGTTTAAGAACCCAGAGGCTATACAGAACCTGTGTATGTACAAGCACCTCACAAATTCTTTCCCTATTTGGGAAAGATCTGTAGGTGGAAACTTTGTGCAAAAGAACAGTTCAGAGAACTGAATGAGGCTCAGCTCTGCCCCTGCACAGACTTGAGGCTGTGGAGTTTTTTGCTTTTTTCCCCACTTTTTTTTTCCCATTAACTTCGACATAGCCTGAATTTTACTTAGAGAATTGAGCAGTGAAAATTACCACCTCTTTGGTTTTGTGATTCTATACAGCTGTGGTTATTAGATGCTACTATTTCTTAGTTTCTTGAGTAGAAGCCTTAACATCCTAAATTTCCTTTTCTTTAAATATGTTGAATTATGTCCTCAGAGGTAGTGTTGGGCAAATATTTTTTCTTCAAAAGAATTAATTTACTTTTATGTATATTACCTTCTATTTCCCCGTACTGACTTGGAATTGCTTTATTCCTCTTATAGCTTTGATGGTTATAAAATGCAAACTATAGATCTGTGATGTTTATGTGGCTTAATAAAACTCACTTTTTTTCTTTTACCAGCAAAATATATCCTGACATATCAACTTATTGAACTTAGTTTTACATAATTGTCATTTGTTGTAAAAACAACTAAAATTAATCATAGAACCATAGAATGGTTTGTGTTGGAAGGGACCTTAAAGATCATCTAGTTCCAGCTCCATGTCATGGGCAGGAACACCTTTTACTAGACCACGTTGCTCAGAGCACCATCCAACCTGGCCTTAAACACTTCCAGAGATGGGGAATCCACTACTTCTCTGGGCAACCTCTTCCAGGGTCTTGCCATCCTCACAGTAAAGAATTTTTCCCTAATCTCTAATCTAAACCTACCCTCTTTCAGTTTAAAAACATTCCCTCCTGTCCTGTCACTAAGTCCATGTCGGCAGTTCCTTACTCTGCATTTGGTGCTGTTTGTTATCAAAAGCAGATGGATGAGAAATAGGCTGATAAGAATTTATGATGGTCTGTGAGAAATGTAGGGGTTTCACAGGGGTCTAGCATATTTTATGGGCTTCATATGATGCATTAGGGTCTTAACTACAAAGGGTCCTTTAAGCAAAAATGACCTTTAGTCTTAGCATTCATTAATACACGACAGCACAGAGGCTCTGAAGAGCATTACACACTCCTGCTACTGCTCTACATGTTCATGTTCATACTTTAATTGGTACAAGACTGCACTGAGATATAAATTTCAGTTGACTAAAACCAATTTATTTGTGAGATGTGAGTGTAAAAGTCCACATTGTTTTAATTAATGTGGTCTTTGCATACCAGTGTTCATAAAACAAATCATTTGTTATATCTTGCATTCAGTTTTAAAGAAAAGTATTATATTAAACTACTTTAACCTTCTTTAATGAAGATTAATTGCATAGTTGTAGTAATATATTGTCCTCTATATGCACAAAAAGGTCTTTCTTTTAAAAGGTGAAATAAGTGATTTAAATATATGTATTAAATAACAATTTTAAAGGATGAGATTTTGGATGGGACACCTATAATTTTCAGTGAATAACAACAGTAAATTACAAAATTAGGTACAACTTCAGTTTTGTATCTATTTCACTTCACTTTCAGTTTGGACATATCTTCTGTGCTCTTATTCATTTAGCATTGTGATTTTGTTAAATGTGTCCTGGTCAAGTGTAGAAAACTTCTTCTTCTATTTCTGATGCCAGGATGATTGATGCCACTTACTCTTTTCTGCTTAACTTAGCATAGAGACAGTTTTTCAGACCCAATCTTTTTTTTTTTTTTTTTCCAGCATTATAGTTCATCACCTCTCCTGTACATTTTGCTTTTCCTGGAGTACATTGTTGGAGGCTGAAGAGATAGTCCTCAGTCACCAGAGAAATTTTTACTGTAGGGTGCATATATTCACTTATTCACAGGACTTTAGGGAGATGAGTTTTGTTGTTTTGCTGAATGATTGGTCCAAGATCATAACAGCTGAAAAATAACTATATAGCAGTTACCCCAATCAGGTGCTCTTAATAAATCAAAATGGAAGGAATTTCACCACTGAGGCAAAATGAGGACTAGCTTTGCATGAGACTAGCTCTGAGTTAACCAGAGCATTTGTTTTTTTGCTGTCTGGTTATACAATCTGAATTAAGTGTGTGGGACCAGACCGTTGGTGCGGCACTTCCAGACAAACAGCTGCTGCACAGGAACAGGTGATGCTGTGGCACCTCGGCGATGGTTTCCCTGGGTCCTGAGACACAGAGCACATCATGGTTGGTTTCCAAAGTATGGGAATAACATGTCAGAACAAGGTGCATGAGAGGAAAAGGGCAGGCACAGCATTCCCTGCTGCGTTTGATGGTGTGCGTGTGAAGCCGTGCAGTGGAGACAGGCAGTGGGTGAGGAGCAAAGCAATTCCACATCACGAAGCAGCTTTCCTGCTGGCTGTTGGGAATGTGATGCTGTGGAGTATTTGGATGTATTTTTTTTTTTGTCTGGGCGAACTTGCCAGGAAAACAATGACTTTTGGACTTATGAGCTAGTACTCCTTATAATGGATTGCCTAAGTAGCACAGTTCCTAAGGAAAAATTTTCTAGCTGCTTCATTTTGAGCACGGATATACACACACTGCCTGGATACTTCATGATTAATTAATGTTTTGTGAGTCTGAGACTCCTTAATTAGACCAACAGTTTGAAATTGCATTCAACAATGCAGGGTGTAATTTATATTAGAAATGCCCACAGTAATTATCAAGACTGGAAAAGCGGTGACCCAGACGTGATTTAACTAAAAAATTATCAGGAAAAGAAATTAAATAAACATTCAGTGTTCCTATGAGCTGGGAAAAGTGAGTCCCAGATCATCTCTCTCAGTGTGATTTTATGCAAAACTGGTCTGTCAAGCTAATTCAACGATTACTTCTTGCAATTAAACCTCCCTTTCCTTGAGTTCTGTATAGTTTCAAATGGCGAAATTCTTTAACAACATATCTGTAATATTAGTGAGAACATGTCAGATTTCTGCATAGAAATAACTGTATCTCAGGCAGTGACCTTTGTATGCACCTTCTAGAGGAAGCATCTATAAATCATTAACTATCTGATAAGAATTTACTCAATACAGTAATTATAATTAATTTTGAGGGGTTTTTTTAAACAGTTTGTGTTAGGTTATGTGATTAAAGGCTCATCTCCATGGCAAAAGGAAGAATACAAGCACCATGGCAAGTATGGGAAACCCCAGTAACTCAGACAGGGGGTTGGGTTACTAACTGGCGGTGTGGGACATGGTACAGGAGAAGAACATTTGGGAATTGTGCGAAAGCTGTGATAGAACGTTTAGAACAGGAAGCAAAGATGAGGAAAGGGAAGGATAGAGATGGTTTGAGGAGGGTCAAGTATGAGAAAATAGAAGGATAAGGGGATAAAAGGGGACAGCCACGTGTAAGCAGGGCTGGTCAGTATGACTGTCCCTGTGCTTCGTGAGTGAAGTCTGCTCCATTTTCTCACTAAACAGCATTTGAGGCTACCATCCTGAGTGAGGGAACTCTCTGTTCTCTGCGTGTGTGTAGATTTAAGTGCCAGCAGCTGAGGTGGGGAGCATGGGTCACAATACAGGCACACGTGTCTTCGTGTCAATGGGAGGGTTATGAGTCTGTACCCATCACCTGGGTGCATATGCCAGGGCGTGGTCACCAGCAACCTATCAAGCAGAATTAGTGGCAGGCAGGGGAAGAGGTTTGGGAGCCAGATATTGAGGTGACTGTGGGTCTGGGTCATATGCTGGAGAGATCAATGTCACAAGAAGGGATCAGCAGGTCCAAGGCAGCTACTAGTGAGACCAAGGGGTCTGGAGTTGACTGAGACCAGCTTTCATGTCTGTGTCTCTGTGTGTGGTGCAACTGGAGTCAAAAGGATCCACAGGCCATTTACTGGGGCCATCATGTACATGTATGTGTATCTTTTCCACTAATGGACCTTCATCCTCATCATCCAGGGGGAACAGGATGAGGCCATTGGTGCCACCATTGTGTGCATGAGTGTTTCTGCCTGAGGTAATGTGCGTGTATTTATCAGCTACTAGCACAAGAAAAGTTTCTTGTATCTCCTAGTTACTGTAAGGTGAACTTTTCTATGCATAGGTACACTGATAGGGTGGAGGAGAGGAACCAGCTCTGAGGCAAATATGTGGATAAATAGAAGCAAGGTGCCTTAGTTGTTCTGGGTCACAATTAGACCGTCTCAGGAATCTTGTAAAAAATGTTACTTTTTCTGTATCTTTTCTCCTGTTTATCTGTAAATACTGTTATATGAATGTTCAGCTGTTTTTTGAATAACGTTCTGTTGTTTAATGTTTTGAACCTGTCTAAGGATGGACTGTAGTTTGCATCAAGGGAGAGGTTTCTTACTGGACATTTCATATCGAACATGGGCTCAGCTGCAGTTTCTAGCCCACAAAGGATGCAGGTCCTTGGCTTCAGCAGAAAGGCAGGCAAAATGCAGAGCTGATGGTGGCTGTGCTGCTGCAACGCACTTCTCGATGTACCTCTGCTTCCCTCCTTTAGACAAAATGGGAGTTGTGCTCAAAGGAATGTCATTCCATGGTCTCCTGCTGACTGAATTCAAGTGATGCCCTGATGTGATTACACTTAATGGCAATACAACACAGTGCTTAGGCTTGGTTTTTCTTTTTTAAGAACAGGCTACCCTGCTTACAAGGTGGGTTTCTGTATGATTCAGTGAGAGTTTCATTTCAGAAATCCTGGATTAATTTTGAGCTTATAGAAACTAATGCAATATTTCACAAGAAATCTGGACGTTTCAAAAGTTTCTTTTGACATAAAGCTAAAATCACTCTACTGGAATTGTGGGTGCAGCTTCGTCATCTTTACTTTTACTGGATGCACAATAGGAAAGATCTTTCGTTATTATTACAGCTACTATAATTCTGCATTATCATCATTATTAATACTAAACAATTTTATGTTCCCTTAGATCCTTCCCTTTTCCTGTGAATGATCTATGCCAGCAGCAGCAACATTTTACTGGATTGCAAATACACAATTTACTCTATGAATATAAAAATTATTCATGATACTGCTTTCAGATTGAATCTTGCAGTCCAGAAAAATAAGAGCATTGATGGGCATGAATAATCAACCAGTGGTATATATCTTTGTCAGCTCAATACTGGAGATGAAAATGAGAAAAAATTTCTGTGTGCGTGTTTGTATTTATGCATTAATGGCTGACAGTTTTAATTATAATTTAATATTTCTATTTGAGGCACCAGACATTTAGTGATCTATTTAAGGCACCAGACTCTTCCTCAGCATTGCATCAAGTTTATGAATAACCTGTAATGACAGATGGCAAAGGGCATTTCCTGACAGCTATTGACTTACTGGAATTGCTGAGAGATAGAGGCAAATAGCAACATAACCATCCACAGGACAGTTCCAATTCTGACTTCTCAAAATCTTTGGCTAGCAACTTTGTAAATTTTTCTCCTTTCCCAACATGCTATTCCTCATTTCATTCTTTTAGAACCTCTTGTAGTTCTATGAAATGAAAGCTGTTTGTTTGTAGGCTAGTTAGTCCAATTTGCTGCTTTTAACATTTTTTGGTAATAGGAGATAATGAAAGCCACTGTCAGCTGTGGACCACAACATTTTGCCAGCATGTTGGCAAAATACTTTCCTGTGAAGAATTTCAGACTGTTATATGAAACACATTCATTTTCTAAAAAAAAAATAATAACAAGAGCTGGACCAAGCACCTGACTGCATATTTGTTGCCAGTATGTGCTTCTCCTTTCTGGCTTTTTCAAAAACTAAAACACAGAACATTTTAGTGGAGTCCAACAGCAGTAGCTTGTATAGCAAAGTACTGTGAAAGCCATGCTTTTAAAGAAAATTAAACTCATCTGTCTTTTATTAATACTGTTTGAAGAATATTTTTGACTTCCCTTTGTAGGTTCTAGACTAGCCCTGCAGAATGCTAGAAATTCAGTCTCAAGTCTGCAGAGCTGGTGCACATTAGCATTTGTTGTTACATCTTAAATGAAACTCAGAAGACAAAATAAATCCTGCAGAATGGAAGCTCCTGAACAGCCTTGTTAGTTTACTTTGAAAGAATTGGGAGTTTCCACCTTTTAGGGCAAAAGCTCAGCTCTCATAAAGTGGAAATTTTTGATATAAATCATAAACATCACTAAGTGGTGTGTATTTGTGAATCACAGGGGTCCAGTCTACATGGGGGTTTTTTTGTTGTTTTTTTTTTTTTTTTAACCAGGAGTTACCATATTAAGTACTAATTGTTGCTGACCTCTGTATAATGTTTAGGCTGCCTTCCACTTCCCAGCAGGAAATGGTCTGCCTGCTGAGCTGACCGCAAGGTTGACAGGGCCAATTCTCAGGGCACTTTCTGTGTTGTTGGTACCTTCAAACCAAGAAAGAGAGCGTAAAAGAATTTCAAACCGACAGAGAAATTTGACTAAAGCTTTAACAAAAGGTTAATAAAGGGATTTAGTTAATATGGAAAAGAGCGCAGAACAGTATTGCCAAGGTTTCATAAGGACGGTGGTTTTGATCAGGGAACAGTCTGATCTGAAGTCTTGTCAGTTCTGATGCAGTATGCTTAGGGTTTTGTTCAGTAGTTTCTACATTTCAGCAATACATTGTTATTAATTTTGGTTTATAGTGTATTGTTTAGACATATAATCTTGTTCCTTATCATCTTTGTTCTTCTCCTGAAACTGATGTGTTTTCTCACTAGCAGGGATAAATACATCGGAAACCTTTTGAACTGGCTTCAACAGCAGCTTGACTGCTGATGCTTTTGTGCATCTCAGTGGGATACAGGGGACACCCACACCCTGACAGAAGAGGAAGGATGAGAACTCTCACCATCAGTGGGTAACTATTTTGCTCACAGGCTGTTGCAGTTTAATCTGGCTCAGCACCGCACAGCCACTCACTCAATCACTCCTCCACAGTGGGATGCAGGGAGGAACCACAAGTGTAAGAGGGAGAAAACCACGACCTCAGAGAAACCCCTACACTGTGTACACAGCATCACACCACTCTCTTCCCGAAGGGCAGACACCTTGAAGAGGCTGCCAGACCCCGGGACAAAGCAGCTGCTGGGACTCAGGTCAAGAGATCATCAGTGTTAGTCAGAGTTCCTGCTCCATGGCCTTGGCAGTGACCTTGGTGGAGGGGGATTTGCTCTCCTGGCCACAGAGCATGCATGGGATCCTGGATGTCACCTTCTCTTTGCTTTCTCAGCACACATAGACTACATACACATTTCCCACAAGAGCAGGAAAGATCAATAACACAAGTCTTGAACTTTCTCTTCCAGGAAAGAAGTTCATTACGCAAACTGCTAAAAGGAAGGACAGGGTGAGCACTGTTCATATAAAAAAAAAAGTTACTCTATTTCATATCTTCTTTCTTCTCCTGGCACTTACTTGCCATAGCTTTTTTCTCCTGGTACATGCACATTTAGCAGCCTGTTCTTTTGAGGGATGATTTCAGGTCTTTGACCCAAAAAAAAGCAGCCTTGCCTGACATGCCAGCAGTCTTAGCCAGATGTAACAGCTACCTCAGCACTTTCAGTATGGCTCTTCTAGAGAGCTTCAGCCTCAAAGCTGTCCATGAATGTTCAATGTGTTTCTTCATGAACTAATCAGAAAGAACAGGAACAGCAGCCTCTTTTCAGGAAGATGGGCAAAAGGACCTGATAACAGAGCAGTGATCATCTACTATCTACAAAGTAGTGTAAAATGATTATCCTGATATCAATAAATTTACTGATTTTCTGGCAGAGACCACAGTCACTCCTTTGCTCTTATCTGAGACACATTTGTCGCACAGCACGACATAGATGCAGGAGACAACAGCCCAGAACAGACAAGTCCTCATTTCCCTGATGAGGCTGTCATGTTGTGAGACACCAGTATCCACTCAGATCTGGAATTCTTGGAAGAGGTATTAATTGGCCAAATGCTAACATAGTCGTATAAATTGTATTCTTTACACTATAATAAAGTTTGATGTTTGCATGTCCTATGTGAAGTCTACGGAGTTTTTTGGTTTTTTGTGGTTTTTTTTTTAAACACTAATCACTTCTCTAGCTTGGGCATAGTACTGCACTGTGCTGGTCTGCTGTCATCCTGCTTAGACCAGTAGATCAGTAGAATCTTCCTCAGTAATAGTCCTCATTCATTATGAATTACATTTTCTGTGCAATAACATGCAATCGAATATGAAAAATTATTTCTGAATATAAGAGATATCTGCAAACCAGTTCCCTGTCTGGAAAGAAGGACTGTGGTATATAACAATTATCTTGTATTCAAGTCTTTGAATGGAGACTTTATCTTCCTTAATTCAGAGATATAGGGACATCCTTTGGTTTTGGGAATAGGAGCTAACTGTTCTATAAATCCTTTCTTCACAGTCACAGAGTTGGAGCAGAGAAGATTTCTTACAGAAACTTGTCAGAAAAAGCTAAAAAAAGGAGTGCAGAACTAGAATGTAGAGGTGGATGGTACAGCCAGTGCATAGCATTCCAGCATTTCTGTGCTAAAAAGAGCTTTCCCTTCTGAAAAGAGGTGTGAGAGCAAAATACACAAATACAAAATAAGTTGCACCATGAACACTGAAACTAATGAAGACTGGCAGTTTCCTAATCTGTGTTTTAATACTCCCTAATCACTCCCCAGAAATTCTTCCATCTTCAATTTCCATGCTCGGATTCCTCCTCTCGGCTTTCTCTCAAATCACCTACTAATTAAACAAGACTATTAGCAGCAAGTATTGCAATAAAAGCCAGAATCCTCAGCAGTTGAGCATGTTATGGTGTCTAGGATGGAGACCATTCTGCACAGCTCAGAACCGATGAGAATCTGGGTTCCATTACACAAAACCTTGTTTTTCACGAACTGAGAAGTTCACATCCTCCAGATGTCTACAACTCTCACGTAAGTTTAGATGCAAGAGATCAATTAGTGCAAAATTCATTGAGAAGAAACTGATAGACAAATGTCATTTTCTTTAAAAAAAAAAGGAATTTAGACTAAAATATCACAAGTGTGGTTTTAATCCAATCTACAAAACTCAGGAATGGAAGTTTGCCTGTAAGAGGGCATTCTTGTCTCTTCAGACTCAGAAAAATTTTTGCCTTCCAGTACAAACGGGAAGGAATCAAAAAAAATGAACTGTGACAGAAGACTGGGAATGATGAACTTCTAGAGCTTCCTGCCACAGGTATCTGTGGTGGATGACACTTTGAGGAGGTTCAAAAAGGGAAAAGGCAAGTTCATGGTCAACGAGTTCACAAAGAGATACATGGCATCACTACAGTCCCAAATATTCATAATAGAGTAATTCTGGATATGAGGGTAAGACAGGGGAAATTTGTGGCTGAAGGCAGGCAGGCAGGCAGGCTTGTGTGGTCTCCCTAAATAGCTTCTACTCCTGCTAATGTTGGAGACAGAATCCTGGACTTCACCAATCCCACTACAGCCATTTTTCTGAACCTTCAATTCTTGGCAAGTACACATCAATCCTTCACCATATCATGCCACTCCAAAGATTTTTGATACAGCACTTGAGAACAATATGAACACTCCTTTAGTTTTACTTCAATACAACAACCATTAAACAATTTAATCAACTCAGTCATCGTATTCTATCATTAAACTTGAAAAATAATAATACTTGTCTTCCTTTAAACATGTGAAAGCAGCACAGGACATAGGAATACACTTGCACAGGTTCATGTAGTATATCATTCTCCACTGACTACACTGTACTCTGCCTGCAATGGCTTCACTGGCATTTCTCCAGATTTTCAGTGACATAAACTAGATCAAATGCTATTGAAATAGTCAAAAATTATAAAGTTTATGCAGGAGTGTCAATCCAAGCTTGACAGGATTTGCAGGGAAGCAGTCAGATAATTCAGTAGAAGACATCCATTGCTGTTTCAAATTTTAAGTAGCAGAAAACAAAGAGTCATGATAAAAAAATACAATTTCTCATACATTCTCAAAACATGTGTTTTATTGTTGCTTTGTGTTTCCTTTCTGTGCTTGCTCTGTAAACTGCTGTGTGAAGAATCGATATTTCTTCTCTACTGAGGATGACTGGGAACAAAGGGCAGATAAATACATTAATTGCAATAACTATTGGGTTAGTGGTCATATATTCAAAGGTGGCTTCCTCCCTGTTTTCCAAAGCTATGGAAAACACTTTCAAACCAACTGATGGCTTAACTCAGCTCTCATTAAAGAATTTTTCTGAGTTAAGATCTACAGTCTTTTACTTGCATGAAAATTTACTTATAAAATGCGTCTTGGTAAATGACTTAAAAATAACAGTGCTCAAAATACTATAATTTATGTCCAGTATTTTAATACAGAGTATAAAACTGCTTTCACCAGTTTCCATCAACCTAACCCCAAAGAGTTACAAACCTTCAGAAATAGAAATTCTAAATTTAGAACAACAAATCATTGATGTTCAGGACACTCGAACCAAACACTAATGAAATGGAAATACTTCAATTAATCATGTAAATTATATTCTTTTATGTGGATCTACAGAGGGAGTGAAGAATTCACATGTATAAAATGTAGAGGTTATTCAATTTAGCATCATGAAATAGAAGTTTGTTACTCTATATGAATGATGAGAGTAAACAGTGTACACTGAATAAGAAAAAGCTAAGAAATGTAGAATGTCTCTATCTCATATTTGAGAGTTACAGTTTACTACTATGTGAAGATACTTTAGATGATGAAGTCTAACTCATGTGTAGCATGTTTGGTAAGAGCAATTCAGTAAGGTGAGGCTCTCCATTGTGCTCTGCTTTGGAGGCACAGAAAGTAGTGGGTTATAACAATTTAAGGAGATTCCACCACCAGTGGCCGAAGTATAGTTGGATTTTAAGCAAAACCACTTTTCTTCCAAATTCCCATATTTTAATTGTTACTCAGGATCGAATACTTCCTGCAGGAAAAGACCTCACAATAAAAGGCAGCCTCTGAAGTTTTCCTTACAAGGTTCCTAGGAGGAAGATTTTCACTCCCACGACTGCGCGGGCATGAAATACGTGATCAACATGTATTCTTATAACATTTTCACAGGCAGAAGCCAGACTTATAAAAAAAATAAAAAATTGAAATCCTGTACATAAAAATACTTAAATCTAGGATTATCCAATGTATACCAAGTTTACCCAACCAAAGGATGCCTTCCTACAAATAAGGCTATTTTTTCAGTCTTACAAAACATCCCAATACTCCCAGTGTCACATTGGGAAAAAAACAAAACAAAACAAAAACAACAAATGAAAAAAAGTTGTGCAAAAATTACTGTAAGACTTGAAGAGAGTCTCTAACTGCTCCTATATTCTACTAAAAGTTGTTTCTATTTTCATTTTGGACCAGTCTTACAACACCTCCAACAGCTCAGTGCTGCTACATTTCCAACAGTCCCAGCTGCCCAGTCCCAGAGATCCCTCCAGAACTGCACATGTATGAGCACTTCCTTTAATTTATGAGTGCACGAGCTAACCCAGTCTCCAGGATTACCAGACTCTGGCCACAACTTTTAACCATCTAATTTTGGACTTTTGGGCACCCTGATTTAGAAAGGATTCAGGAGGGCACATACTTTCATATTTAACTTTGCTTTGAGGCAGTATATAATTGTGACAGTAAACTCTAAGTCAGACTTTTGGTATAGTGGAACTACAGCTAGGAGGATGTTAATTGCAATTAAAACATTAGCACAGAGTCTAATTCAAAGTCATGCACAATCTCACAGTTCATTGCTGTCTTTCTCACTGCAGTCAGCCAGTTCACACACACATACCTGCCTTTTACCACAAGCTGTACTTCTGACCTCTCTGGTACAGACTGGAGATGAGATATTCATTTTTTTTCAGCATTTTGTTTTCCTCATCCATCTGGGGTAGGTATCCTTCATTGTAACAGTAAGAAAATAACTATTGAATTAAATCTGCAGCAACGACTGTCTCCCCACTATGCCCTCAGCGTGAACTTCATGCTTGAGATCTGCATGCCTTATTAGAAATCAGGTGGTGGTTGGATATTTGCTTCTGCAGTGTTGCAAATTAAAAACAATTGAGAAATTAAAACCAGTTAATTGTACACAAAGTGGCGGATTAAACATTTGTTTGCTTTGAAAAAATTAATAGTGTGGAACCATAAAGGCAAATGCATTTACTGTGTTAGTCACAATTTAGATAAAAGAAGAATGCACACTTTTGTAAGGAAGTCTACAAGAAAAAAAATAATTTCTTAATATTTTAAATGTCATATACCATATACATATCTATGGAAAGTATGAAAGAGTCTGAAAATATATTTTGAGGATTTTTTAAAAATCCTAAACACAGACAAAAATAGGAATCTAAAAAATCCAGTTCAATGATACCACTGTACTTTTCAACTAGAAAGATATTAATACAGAGTATAAAAACATTGAAAACCAAGAAAGAACGGTCCTTCAATCCTGACTTGCAAGTCTCACTCAGACACCAGATTTAGTTTCCCAGTTAAGCCTCTCTCCTCCATTTCCTCAACATGCTTCAAAATCACGGCATCATCAAAGCCCAGCCATGATAACACATAACCTGGCAAAAATGTAAAGTATTATAAACTTAATTATGAACTGAAAATATATACAAAATAGAAAATAGATCGGAAGAGATTACTGCAAATCCACATCTGCAAAACTGGGGGTAGGATCTGGCTCAATATGTGCTGCTTCAGTGCAAAAACCCAGCCCGATGTGTATCCACCACTTGCAAATGCTGCTCTCTGCTGACGTCTCTTTAAAAGCATCAGGGAAGAGTAGCTGCCTCCTTCCTCTGGTTTGGCCTTCATGGTGGACAAGAGGCAGATATGCAGTGGGAGAAAGTAGTCTGACAGGATACACAACTCCTTCCTCATCTTCATTTCATGATACTAGCCTGTGTCTCAGAATCAAATGCTCTCACTTCCCACTAAAAAAGTGACTGATGTCCCAATAGCTTCTCTCTAGAAAAAAGATGCTTTATTTGTATTTCATTATAAATCTTAGGAACTATTTAGACTAAATACTTCTAAATTTGAGAAAGACCACTGAAATTGTGTTGCATATTACATTTTCAATGATTGTAACAGAGTACATAGAAAAACAAATGCTGCTTGAAGTGTTAGTTGCTATTGTATAGTATGTAGAAAGAATATGTATGATATAAATAAAATAGAAAGATCTTGCTTTGTTTCACATTCAATTTGCAACCAGCTTAGTCATTGGCTACGGTGAGTTTTTTCTGGGATTTGAAATTCAGTATACTAAGTCCATGAGCCAGGTTTGCTCATTCCTGTGGGAGTTAAAGAAACTCAACAGCCGAACATAATTTTATGAGGCTGCAAACTTAGCTGATCCCTGGAGCTCAGTGTTCTTATCCAATGTCTCTAGGATCGACATTTAGCCCTGTGCATCAGGGCTGAGGCCACTTGAAATTAGGAAATGGAAGGAAACAGTGTTTGTCTCCTCACAGGGGATGGGATCTCTTCTGAAACCCCACAGTCTTCTTTAGATCTAGCTATATACACAGTGGCAGCAGGTCCCTGTGCTCACTGGATTAAAGATGAAGTGCAAGATGGTAAAGCATGATCATACTTTAAATTTCACCATGTGCTGAAGAGGTTTGCTGAATCCCGGTCTAGTACTAATGTGGAAGTTTACTGTATTTCTGACAATTTGGTAACATTACTTTTTTTGACAACACAAGAGCATTCTGTTTTGAGAAGTGGCACATTACCTTCCTATAGTATTACTTTATAAACTATGTTTTTAACAGTCTGAAACAGTTTTAGCAGGCAGTTGCTGTGAGAATTAGCTGTTGAGGCAGCTGCAAGCAATGCAGGCAGCAACCCCTTCAGACCACTCCTACTAGATCCAGGACATCCATTCACATCCCAGGAGAACAGTGTGCTGATCTTTCCTCACCATTTTTTACCACTTAAATAGGAGCTAATATTCCCACAATCAACACACTTTCAGACATCACCTCAGTGCCTGGTTATGGAGCAGATCATCCTGAGTGCAATCACATGGCACCTACAGGATGGACAAGGGATCAGACCCAACCAGCACGGGTTTAGGAAGGGCAGGTCCTCTCTGACCAACCTCA
>VXAY01006844.1:386844-440900 GCA_013399855.1 Oxyruncus cristatus | reverse complement strand
CCCCTGTACTCGGCACTGGTGACGCCACACCTGGAGTGCTGTGTCCAGTTCTGGGCCCCTCAGTTCAGGAGGGATATTGAGGTGCTGGAGCAGGTCCAGAGAAGAGCAACCAGGCTGGTGAAGGGACTTGAACACAAGTCCTATGAGGAGAGGCTGAGGGAGCTGGGGTTGTTTAACCTGGAGAAGAGAAGGCTCAGGGGAGACCTCATCGCTCTCTACAACTCCCTGAAAGGAGGTTGTAGCCAGGTGGGGGTTGGTCTCTTCTCCCAGGAACCAGCAGTAGGACAAGAGGGCACAGTCTTAAGCTCTACCTGGGAAGGTTTAGGTTGGATATTAAGAAGAAATTTTTTACAGAGTAGTCAGGCATTGGAATGGGCTGCCCAGGGAGGTGATGGATTCACCATCCCTGGAGGTTTTTAAGATGAGACTGGATGTGGCGCTTAGTGCCATGGTCTGGAAAGCACGGCGGCCTTGGATCAAGGGCTGGGCTTGATGATCTCAGAAGTCTTTCCCAATCTGGCTGATTCTATGGCTGTATGATCCAACACTCTATTTAGTACAGAGAAGATGGTTCAAAACAGTACAACAACTGTGCACCAGAATTGATCAGAGCAGTTCACAGACAAAGTTAGCACAACTGTGGAAGTGGCAAACACATTAATATGAGTAAGTCTGGCTTGGTGAATCAGCTGCGAGTGTCATATTAAGAAAGTGGAATCTCAAGAGACATAACAAATAATTAAGTCCTTGCAGGAAACTCATCTGTTTCCCCACTTACAAATAGGAGATTTACATGCAAAGCTTCTATTGAAGATGCTTACAGTTAACATGGAGCGCTTACAAGAATACAGAAAATTGGAATGCTGGAAAAAAAAGCAGTATTTTCTAGCCATTGAGATATATGTCTTAATTTGTATCTGCAGATTTTTATGTTTATAAAAGTTTTGGGTTTATGAAACATATACAAAGGATGGCTCCTGAGAACTAAGACTTTGAGTACTATCCTATTAATATCCTTTAATTTGAGAATAAAAAAATTGTATGCTAAGTGCTACTATGAATCTGGTTGCAATTAATTTGAGAAGCAGTTCCAATTATGTTTGCTGGCTTAAATAGTTGCATGAATCTGATTAATACTTGTAACCAGGAACATACTATGTGGTTTTGAAATGAACTTCCAACCTTTCACCTCTTTTTGTTACATATGGCTGGATTAACACAATGTTTTGTAGATTTATGTAGGGTAATTTCTCTCCGTGTGGGAAATTTGTGTCACGATAAATAACACCACTGCAAAATTGATTGAAGGATAATATGCTCCTAACCAAATAAAGCAAACAAAATCAAAATGAACACATGCTGACAAATGTTTCCTAAAGCAAGTAATGTATCTCATTAGGGGATATGAAGTAATGTTTCTAAAAGAATTTTGACCCTAAAACATTGCAAATCTAATTTGAGGGCACTCTGGAATGGCTGGAGAACGTCAAGAGGAACCATGGATTTCCATCATGACTTAGAAGTTCAAATAAATTTAAGTAAAAGTCTTCAAATAGTGCATTCAGTGTATACAACCAAAAATAACTGAGCAGCATAGCTGAGATCCACCTGAATCCTCCATATTTTCACTGATTTTTTTTGTATTGTAGTCATGTGGATGAATATTTGTAACACATGAAGGTCTCACTGTGTTGGCAATCCCAAGAATGACATCAATAAATACCTGCAGACTCATAAGGGTTATGAGTCAGCTACTATAGGAACTAATAGAGCAAAATTTTTACTCACTGTAATAAAATTAAGAAGCCCAAATCCTATGTATTTTTGCAGCAAAACCAGTAACCCCTTTGAAGAAAAAACAGTATTTTGCCTTTTTTAGAGTGGTGATGAAGTACCAAAATATGGCCCTTAACAGCAAGTGTATGCCTGGCTTCTGAGGCCAAAGCATTCTGCAGTGACACTCTTCTCCAGTGGAGAAGAAATTTCTTGAAGAAACCTTTGTGTGTGGTTTTCGCAGAGGTATGGGTAATAACAAGGGTACGCTGATTTTCAGGGAAAAAATGATGGAAGGCAGTGTTTCCCTCCAGCCTGAGGCTCTCCTAAGCCAGCCAGCTCAAATGCCCCTTGGGTTTGCTGCATGGCTGCACCTGAACACCTTCAAAGCATGCTGCATCTTCACAGGCAACATGTGCCAGCTGGGTGTCATGTTGTCTTGCTTTGCCTTTTTCCAAGTGGTTCTTTGCCTGTCATGGGTGCAGCCTGGTACTGCACACCGAAGTGCTTTCACAGTAATTACAGTGATCCTGGTCAGACGGCACCAACTTTACTGCTTCATGGATGTGACATACGGATTGCTCCCCAACAGATCCTATGTCATACAGCAAAACGAAATCCTTCTGCAGAGAAGATTTAAGGTACGTAGGTCATGGTCTGCTTGGACCTCTCAAATTTGCAGGACAAGATACTCTGTAAATCAAACTTTATCTCATCAGCTCCCTGGGAAAGAAAACAAACAAAGGCTGCAGCCCTTTTGCACATGAATTCACCACTTAATTCACCGCTTTCTAACTGACGAGTTCCTCAGTTCCTAGGTCTCAGATCAGGATTTGTTACTCATGCACCATTGAGCAAAACAGTTACCTATCCACGATGGTGAGAGTGCTCATCCTTTCTTCCTCCTCCATCAGGGTGTGAGCATCCCCTGAATCCCACTGGGATGCACAAAACCTGTGCGGTCTGGCTGCTGTTGGAGCTGTTTCAAAAGCTTTTTGGATGAGCTGTCACATTTCTGCTACCCAGGATAGAAGTCAGTCTATCCCATTGCCAGGAGTTAGGCAGCTCTGAATAAACTGCCCAAAATCAATGTGCAAGGAGGGGGGATGGATTGATGGATGGATGGATGGATGGATGGATGGATGGATGGATGGATGGATGGATGGATGGATGGATGGATGGATGGATGGATGGATGGATGGATGGATGGATGGATGGCTGCAGGTGACAGAAGCTGCATAAGGACGTTAAGCCTTTCCCGGTGTGGTAAATGGTCAGAGTTGTCCCATGTTGCTTTAAGTCGGTGAAGAATTGATGAGGCTAGTTGGGGAAAAACTTGATCTGAGCCCCTCACTTATCTTTCATGGGCTCGAGCAAAGGCTGGGGACTGAAGGACGTCTGGAATGAAGTGGAGGTCTCAGCCTGATGTTTCAGTGAGGCCCAGAAGAGCACCTGGGCCTCTGTACCAGCCACTGGCCTCACTCCCCCTTCACTGTGTGTAAAAAGCCTTGTTGTAAATCTGGTCCGATAAGGAGATAAAGATGTGTGCAAAGACTCTGGTGAAGGTCAGACAGCCTTTACTGCCACCTCAGTATGTGGAGGAGGACCATAGTGTTTATTCTACTGTTTGTGTCGGCTACAGATTCTGACAGAAAGTAATTGATGCCCTCACTGAGCCTCGCTCATTTACATATGAACTTCCAAACCCTAAGAATGTAAATGAATAGAGGACATGTAACACATGATCAAAGTCACCAAAACCTCAACCATAAGATGTGATTGTTCCATCCTGTTGGGAAGTGTCACAATTTATAGTATATAAGGGGGGGGCTTTGGGGCAAAAAGGACAGAGGGGGAAAACATGTCAGCCTGCTCAGGATCAGTTGGCAGACTGAGCCTCTCCTCCTCACCTGAAGGGATGCCTTTAGGTGAACTTTGCACCTCCAACTGCATTGAGGCAGACATGGGAATATTCATCTTTATATATAATCTAATAGATCTCTGTTACTATCAGCTGCAACACACATTAACACTCTGTAGCTGGTGTATTTATCACTGGCAATTCTAAACATGCTTTTTTGTTGCTTCAATAAACTACACTATTCATGAATCTGGATTGTGCAAAATCCTTATTGAACACAGTCAGACCTATGGTACCGAACTGATAAATGCTGCTATTTGCAAATCTGTGCTTGTCAAAGTTTTTCTTATTGAACTTGACCAAACTTATAGTGCTGAGTTGGCTGTGACTGGAAATTAAGCCAAGGTGCACCCAGCCCACTGATCACTGAGGACCAGCAGGACCACAGTGGGGTTGTCTGACAAATTTCTGGACCCTGAACACAACAGGCTCTAAGACACCCTCTCCACGACATTGCTACTCGTGATTTCATGACCAGTATGTAAGATCATGTCACTAATTTAGCTGAAAATGAATTAAAGTACTTTACATGTGTATCTCCTTGCCTGGTTAACTTTCAGTCAGATTAGAGAGATAAGCCATCTCACCAGAAGCAGAGTACTGATATTCTTTAAAAAAAGCACTAAAAATAATACTTCTTAAGAGTATGAGCATCACATTGCATGATGTTTCATCAGTTCTTAAGTGTCTTTGAAGACAACTCAACTTTGAAGCCCACTCAACTTTGAAGCCTTTTTTGTCTTTATCATCAGTACGTTTTAGAACTAGTATGACACTAAACTTGCATGGATTAAGTGATAATTGCATAATTTACATAACCGTATTGTTGCTGGATGCTAAACTTCTGGTTGTATGTATGAGATACTTGATTTGAATGTTAGAAAATCACAGGCATAGCTTAGAAACTGATGCAATTACTGTTGTTAAAATGGGGAAAATATTTTTTCTACCAGAAGATGTATTAAGCTTTTATAATACTAAATCATGAGAAAAGAATAAATGTTGGGAACCTGACTAGGGAAAAAGAGGCTACAACCTTATTCCTTCACCTTCAGAAAGCTTACTGTAGTACAAAACTTTTAAGTACAGCCTTGATTTAAATACAAAGTGATCTGTTCCTAAATGTCTGTAACAGAATATCTGCTATTTGTTTTGGCTAAACCACAGAATAATTCATTAGAAACAATTAATTAGTGTGTAGCAGCCAGTCTTCTCTCATACTGCTATGAAAGATAAGAAAAATTTCTACAGAAGTGTACTACCCATTGCCAATCTACTAGATTCTTGCCAGTCAGACTCCAGTCTATAATTTGAAAATTGTTCTACTTTGCAGTTTGTAATTTTAATCTCCTTTCACGCAGGTGTGAACATTCTCTTTGGAGAATTCAACTCTATTTGCTTACCCTGTTGTTGACTTGGTTCTAAGATGCTGTTTTCCTACCTAAAAGATATGGCAGAGGTTCAAGAGAAGTTTTTTTGGAGTTTGCTGTCAGAAGGTGTTATGGTGACCATCCTCTGGGTATAGCAACTGTAAGCTTGTTCAAAATTAAACAAAAACTGCATTGGTAAACAAAATAAAACATGGTGATTTTTTGCCACTGCCGAGGCCATCAGTATTCATACTTTTCGTCTTTGATAATGAAGACCAGGAAACACTTGCCAAATTCTTTTTGAAAATTATTTCTATATTTTTTCTTGATTCTTTCACTTGTTTTCTGCAGGCTATAATTTAGGAGAAATGAAAGTAACACTGGTGCCAAAATGGCTGCATGAAAGACAGCTGCATTATAAGTGACTCAATTTTAATTTCTTTTCCAATTATATGCAAAGAAATAAAAAGTAAATTTAAATTAACCAATTGTAATAATATTTTTTCAATATCTTTATATGATAAAATGCCATCTTATTGTTGTGTTAATTCACACAGGGGTTCAGGAATTTCAAGAATTACAATGTCTAAGGACTACTTAAAATCTTACGTCTAAATTATTAAGGAACCTAAATATCCTCTTTTCTCTTTTAGTATTTTTTATTTCTTCTTCCTTATATAACCTTAGAAAAAGTAAGAATATCTGTAGTAATATCTTCATATGCATTAAATTTTAGGAGGCAAGTTAATTTTTCTGTTTGGTCTCTTTTGTGTTACAGATACTGTATGAAATAGTTTACCTTACATAGAAAGCATTTAGGAAAATTATGTAGTGTATAATTGGAACAAAATATTTAGTGGTAAAATTATCACATTCTTCTGTCTGTCTGTTTTGGAAACATCAGAAAAAACTTGATATCTGAATTTTGACCTCTTAGAGAAATATACAACATTAATCTCCTACATGTTTGTTTCAGTAATTTTGCATTAGTTTTTAGTGAGAAATGCTTGTTTCTGGTTGAATCTGGTTTGAATCACAAATGTCACACATATTTTAAACTGTGCTTTATGTTTGGCAGTTACATATTCCACATATAAAAATTAACCAAAGAAATCATGATCTTGTTTCATTACATTGATCCACAAAATTCCTGTAACATTTGTTGTCACTGAATATGTGTGTTCATGTTTCATTTAGAGCATTAAGGATTGCTGTGATAGGAATGTTTAGAAGACAGATAAGCCAATTTTAAACTTTTAAGCAAAATTTTATTAGTCTGACTTTCTTTAACTCTGCGCTTGATGCTAATTCTTAGTTCATACTCATCATCAGTCGTTATCACTCCATAGTCAGTTAATCCTTCCCAACCTGGGGTTACGAAGTACCACAGAGCTGATGTGGGGTATAGCACAGTTCTTCACTGCCCTGGTCACTGAGGTTCAGCAAGTAGGGCTTAAAACCTGTCTATCAAGGGAAGCTGAAACAATAATGAGCATGTTACATCACTTCTGTCTGCCCAGCCACATTGAGGATCCTGCCCATTTATAAATGCATCATGTTCATAATGTTTCTAGGCAGTTGGCCTCTGTCTCTGGGCTACTGTTGCAAAAACTTGGTGAGTACTTTCCCAGGCTGCTTCAGGTGCTTTGTCCTGGAGCTGGGCTGGGTTTTTATTTGTTTGTTTGTTTCTTTGTTGATTTTCCTTAGTTAGCTGCTGTTTCTTTTCTTAAAGTGAAAGTAATATTTGCCCAGCTTTGGGGGTTGTGTTTTATCACTGCCCAGTAACTGTGAGTTCTGAGAGCACTTGTTTTCACCCTGTGGTCATATTTTCAAGACGTCTACTGTTATTCCATCCTGAGCCTACACCTCGGCAAGAAACTTCTGGTACCAAGGTCCGGTTTACAAAGAAGCTCTCAGATCAAACTGGTAACAAGCCTAACCAGCCAAATCAGGGCTTGGGGCAGTTAACACAAGGCAGAGTTAACTTAAAGCAGGACCTTGTACTTGGCTTCATTGAACCTCATGAAGTTCCCATGGGTCCTCTTCTTGAGCTTGTCCAGGTCCTTCTGGATGGCGTCTCATCCTTCAGATATGTCAACTGCACCAGTCAGCTTGGTGTCATCTGTAAACTTGTTGTGGGTGCAGCACTCAATTTTTGTCTGCACCATTCATGATGACATTAAATATCGCCAAACTCAGCAGGGACCCTGCAGGACACCACCTGTCACTGATGTCCATCAGGACACTGAGCCGTTGACCACTACCCTCTGGATGTGACTGTCCAACTAACCCCTCATCCACTTACCAAATCCACGTCTCTGCAGTTTAAGGTGAAGGATGTTGTGGGGGAACGTGTCAAAGGCCTTGCAGAAGTCCAGAGGGATGACATCTGTAGCCTTTCCTTTGTCCGCTGGTGTGGGCAGAACAATGATGTTTGTGAGTACAACAGGCCTCTGCCCGAGCTCTACCGCTCATGATTGAGTCAAGATGGATGAAAAGTTGTGGAGGCAATGTTTGGGAGCAGGTTTGGAAAGTGGAAATGAGATAAATAGGTCTTCATGTCTCCCAACAGCCCGAGTGCTGTTAATGAGCTACTGTGACAACAGGTGTGACAGTCTGTAAAATTTACATGCATAAATAATTATTGCTGTTACTCCTGGAATGAAAAAATACTCTCTAGTCTTGAAAATCAATGTTAGAAGAACAAAGATGGACATGACCAAGTCAGTTTGGATGTAGATTTTTTATGGGAAAAGCATTAAAAATAACTTGATCTCCTGCTGTACAGTATCAATTTTTATATTCCTTTATAAATCAACAAAGACCATTATACAAATGCCAGAGTGCCTGTTGATAACAGCATGGAAGACTTACTCTGATAAAAGTTTTATGGTCATGTCATCTTGCTGTGGAGGAGCCTGGAATTTTAATCTGGGGAAACTTGAGCTTTATTTTGATATTTGTCTAGTGCCAAGGACAGTGGGATTCTGCTTCATGACTCGAGATTTTTGCTACAAATGGGATGAAAATAGTAATTAATACAGTGTTACATTGTAAAAGGAGAGTGATTGCACAAAATCCAGGCTGAATATGGGCTGAATGAGAAGATGAAATTCAGTCTTCGTGCGGAGGTGAGTAAATAGAATCCCATCAACTTCATCTATTCATTCTCCTTAGGACCATCCTTTATTGCCATGTAAATGTGATTTGTACTGTGTAGGTTTGATGATGTCAAAGCCATTGGTAACTCTTCACAAGAGATTGCTTTCCCCTTTAATGGAAATGTATCCTATAGTTAATAGAATTCTTATAGTTTCTGAATTAGCCCTAGTGTTAAGAAGAGCCTTCTTTCTAGGGGGTTGCCTTGTGCTAAAAGTAGATGGATTAGATCTTTCACTTGTACCTGGGGGCAAGGAACTGTGAAAGGTTGATGGCCTTGTTCTTCCACTTGAACACTCCAGTGGGAAAGTCATAAATTATCAAGCAGTCCTTTATCTAATTTTAAAATTGCTGAAATAGGAAAAGTGTTTGAGTAAACAGAGTTTTTAATTGCATAAAATCTGAAAACTGACATTTACAGTTTTTAATGATACAGAATGTATCATTAAAAATAATATATGATGAGTCAGCTTCAGAGAAAAAAAATAATCTTTTCTCTTTGCTTGGCATTAGTCAGAGCCATTTTTATTAATTCATGCATTAATGCTTAACAGATACATAGCGCTTTCTCCAAAACCAGATTTTTTGTAGGTGGCAGGTTCATCAAAATTCAGTTGGGGCACTTTAAATGACCTGACTATAGAATATTTTTAGTACGTTCTATCAAAATCAGATCTGTCTTTGGAAATGTTTTAATGTGCTGATATCATATGACCTTAGATTGTAACCCTTCTGTAAACTTAAAGAAGTCCTGATGCTCTCCACACTTCAGAATTCAAAGAAATTTGTAGATAAGGTGTTCCTGGAAACAAAGATGGTGAAATATCATAGTCACTGTAGAGTCCACAAATTCGTTTTGTTGAGTTTTTTGGGTTTGGTTTCATTCCTCAGTATGTTGCTGCTCACAAAAAATTACAGGACCTTCATATAGGTAAGCTAGGGCAGGATATGTTTTCAAAAGGAAATCATAGGACTTCTAATGTTATTTTGACCACACAGCTTGTTCATGAAACCGACTTTTCCTGAAATTGTTTAGCTCTCCATGCGTTAAGAAAGGCAATTTTAAAGTTATTTTGTTGGACTTGTTCAAATTTTTTACATTTCTTAAATGTCATGTTGAGGCAAGCTCTTTGAAGTTGATTTTGTTATGCTATTCCTTATTTTAAAGTCATTAGCGAGAATACTTCAAACATAGATAATGAAAGGCAAACACATTTGAATTGCATGTTGGCTGTTTGCTCCCTTTTCTGTCTTCTGTCCAAAGGTGCACACATGGCTCCACACAAATCAAAACCCCAAAAGAAACCTCAGAGTGCCTGTGATTTGGAGACCACATAACAGCTTTGTCATAAAAAACAAGAAGTTGGTTCTTAGCCCACTTATATGTTTATTCTACCCATTACAACACTCCTTTAGGGTGTGTATTCCCTCACGGAACTTGAGCTGAATATTTTGTTATAAGAAGCATGGGCTGAAGAGACCCCCTCCCTTTGGATACCCCAGTGCTACTGGAGAAAGGTATGAAGGTCAGTGCTGCTTCTCATCATCTTACTAGTCTTTCCTGCTACTATTTTAATGGTGTTGCTATAAAGGAATTATCTGTAAAACAGAGGAATTTCTGGTATCATTTCAGCTGTCCTAGATTTTCAGATTTTGGGTTACTCATGGTTTCAGGCATTTATGCCGTTGAACAATTGGTTATATTAATCCAGACAAAATTGTCCGAGATTTACATAAATTATTTTCAAAGAGTAAAGAGCATTAAGGAGGAATCTTATGTAAAGTGAAAAAACCCACAAATATTCTAGGGAAGACTAAACACTTAGCAGCTTTCTGGACTTGCTAGGTTAGAACATCAGACTATGCTTCTCAGAAAAAGTGCTATATCTGATTGTGTGAGGATTTTCACAAGCGTTAGAAACCTGCTCTTCACTTTTTTTTTAATAAATCCTTAGACAACAAAGGAAATCCAGAATGTCAAAAGCAAAGCAGCACTGGTCTTTTAGACCTCTCCCTTGATTCCTTTTATATTCAAGGTTCATAAGTCTTCTATAGCCTGACTGATCTGAAGGGCAGCTCAGCAAGGACCCATTAGCAGCTGATGATAAAAACCACCAGGACATCATTTGGTACCTCAGAGCTCACTCACCACTGGCTGCTGTTCTTGCAGGTGTGGTTAGAGGAGTTCAAGCCTTGATAATTCCACTGCTGATTACTAGAATGCTGCTATTTATAGTACTTGATTTGTCATAATTTGTCATGTACAGTCCCTAATTTATCCCTATTGCCCTGCAGTACCACAATCAACCACGTTCTGCTCAATCTCAGGACTTACTGGTGACCATTAGCGTTTTTTCTTTTTTATGATATCAGTACTAAGCTCTAGTTTGCTGACCATGTTTTCCTTCCTCATAAACCAAGAGAGATTGATCTAGAAGGAATATAATCCAGATGAGTAAATGTAAGAAAGTTGTCTTCTTTCTGTCAAACAGTGTCTGATCGCAGCCTACATACTTGCAAGGCTGTTATAAGAACATCTGCTCTGGAGGTACGTGTTGTGGATAAAATCTTTAACCAATGGATATTACTCTTACTTCTGGTTAAGGCTGACCAGGTCATCTGTTGATGGGAACTTAACCAGATGTAGCCACATTATTCTGACAAACCCCCTTCTTCAGTTGTAGAAGAAAGCTGCTTTCAGGTTTCAGAAGGAGCTGAAATAGAACAAAGTCCTACACGTAAAAATAAAAACTCAAACAGTAAAATGAGTTTTTATTAGTAAGAAAAACTGCTACTAAGAAAATAATCAGTACAAATAGAAATATCAAATTATTTCCTTACAAAAAAGATACAAATTTATCAACTGGGATTCTCCTAAGTTTTCACCTTAAAAATTTGCATAATATTTGAAGGTGAAATTAAGATTTGTTAACACAGAGAAAGTTATCTTCTGTCAAAAATAGGACTGGAAGAAACACTGCACACAAAACCCAAAACTTTCTGACATTTCTGTTGTTCAGATCTTTCTGACACTGTTTTTCTGAAAAGTTAACAGAGGTGAAAGTAAGCCAAACCTCCTCCATTTTGAAATCATAGGAATATTACACACTTTTAAACAGAGTTTAAGACCTCTAGTTATTTCTACATAGTCTGAAATAAAAATAACACCAGCAGCAGCCTTAGTTGAGGCAATTCTTTTGCCCCTCTGACAAGAACCAGATCAAGGAATGAATAAAAGTTTTTTACAGGTTTTCTCCTTCTCTGTTTACTGCTCCATTTTATCACCATATATAACTTCTAACAACCTCAGGGCAGTTAATTTTGTCATTCCATGGTATGGATTTTCCTGTGCCACTTCTTTCTTGGGTATAATATTTCAGGAATAGTCATTCAGCTGCTCTGCCTCCTCCACTTTCATCGTCATTCTTTGTTCTGATTTAGAACTTCCTCTGTCTCAAGTGTAACGGTCTTGGCTATTTGGAATTTCAAAATTGTGATTTTCTTTCTGGGGTGGTTTTTTAAGATGTGTGAATTAGGTATGTGCAATCCCTGCTTACTATGCCGTTCTGGAGCAGTTTACTTTTAAACCCAGTTGCCATTCCGCCCTTACTGTGAAGTATTTAAATTATTTTGAATCCTTTATGTAAACACATCGATCTTGTGATACAGCTTCAGCAACAGACCTATGTCAACCCATGTCAGCCAACCTTGTTTTATGGTGAAGAAACTGATCACTGAAGGAAGAAGACACATCTTTTTACACTTCTTTGCTGAAGGTTCAGGGGTATTCACAGTACAGGCACCACCTAAAGGATCCTCTTGACCAAAATGTTAATTTTACATGGAGAAGATGCACAAAAATAGAATAGGAAAGCATGTAAGAGAAATGATACTTACTGTACAGTAACTGTAATTCCTTGAGAAAATTTCCCAAGAGGCGATGCTGAAGTTTTTGCTGTGTGAACCTTCTCCATCTGGTTTGAGTAACTCAGCAGGAACCTGTGTCACGATTCTCTACTATGAGGGGTGTAGTGAAAAAGGCTGAAAAGTGTCTAAAACCATGACCAGATTGGGAACTACTTGTAGGAACAGACTTATTCTACCAAAACAATGCATGTTTCATGAGATCAAGAAATGTGACTTAAGTGGTGATAGTACTTGAAATGTAGAAGGTAATTCAGAAAGTCTATATTCGAGTCCCATTGCTATATCAAATGGAGCAGTATCTTGTCCTGGAAAGTTGACATTATAATAACAAAACATTGAGGGAGACTCCAAGACAGAAGTAATACTGAAAATCTTGATATCATAAACAAAAATTTTTTAGGCAGGCTTTGAAATAGTTTAAAATGATTGCACAAAATAACAAGTATGAAAAAAATGGAAGAAAATACATTTGTGTGCTCCTTATAGCATTTTGCCTCTCTGACAACTCTATTTCTCAGAGCTGCAGCAGTCTGGAGTGTGTTTAAGTTATTACTTGAAACTGAGTTGCTTATTCTATCTCATCTCACGTATGACTGTGCACACTCCAGGAACATTGCAATTTCAAGTAGAATATGTTAAGGTAGTCTTTACCCTATAAAAATCCTTACAATTCCCAGTAGACAATTGGCTGCAGTTAAGAGTTAGACATTTTTAATGTACAGAATAAAACCCACAGGGGTTTTTTTCTTGCAGTGTTAAATCTGCAGATGGTAACTCTCCTGTCTCTTAGTAGTTAAATGGCACAAGTGGGATCCTTCAACAAACAGTTTATATTATTATCTTTGCATGGTGCATAATCGCAAACATCAAAATCAACACTACAAAGAGAAGTATCTTCAGAAGATTTCAAGAACCTTCTAGGTAAGTATACAAATGCTTGGCAGTTAAGTTGTAGAAATGGCTACTGAAAAGCATATCTGCATGATCAAAGTCAAAAGCTTTAACAATCAGAAGACTGCCTTCTGTATTTTGACAGCCTTCAATTTGTCTATGAATAATAAAGTTGAAGAAATTGTTTCACCTCTCTTTCAGTTAAGTGGATTTATAGCTGGTAAGACATAAACACTGATGGAGATAAATGAGAATATGTTATGTGATTGTATTTCGTATTTAAAATTCAATGGTACTTTGAAATCAAAGGCTGCTTCTTGACAGACTGTCATTAGACATTTATAATGTCTGCTTGGCACTCTGAACTGCATGCTGTGTAAGGTTCTGTCTCAAAGAGGTGTGTATGATAGCCTGCACCAAATTCATCAAGTGAATATGCAAGTGTCTACTCTGTCAAGGCTTTTTATTGGGATGGTCTGTGACGGGCACACAGATGCTTCGCCTTCTTTTCTTTTTAATAAGACAGAGTCATTCCAGTTTCTTTCAGCTACAGAGTTATGACCCATCATTTCATGTCTATGTTTTTCAAATTATTTACCCACCTGTGACTAAATGCCTTCTTTAAGTAGTAGAACATTTCTGAGCCGTCCAGCACAGATAAAGAACTCGACAGAGTGGTCTCACAATTATTTCCATGAAGGATTCCAGAACCCCCTGCCTAGCGCAATTGTCTAGAGGATTACTTTTGGAATCATCCACCATGCAAATGCATGTCGCTGAAGGAAATTATGCCCAGTAACTTTTTTTTTTGAAGTTGATAAGTCAAAATTTCCCACTCCTCTTGTGCTCATGTAACCTCAGAATAACTCTGATATATTTGTGGTCCTGCATGTGCTAAGGCTGAAATGACACTGCATGTTCTCGTGAATTCCACGAGAGAGGATGGTGTATGGATCCCTGTTCTAGGATGCCTCAAGGAGAAATCTCAGGAAGAGTCAGGAATTGCAAGTGATAAAAACACTGCATTCCATTTTCCACTTTCATTATCATCACAAATTCTCGCAGTGTTCCGTAAGTTTATCTTTCAGAATGCCGCACATTGCTTGTCTTTTCCTGAGATTTCTGTTTGCTTGCTTTTTCAACAGGAAAAATCTTTGGTACTTTTGCATACTAGAGATTTTTTAAAAATATTAGATACTGAGCTTGCTTTGCACATAAAGTTTAGGGATGTTTGCCGCTTATAGTTCGGTTTTAATCGGATGACTTTGCAGAAAACAAACCAAATTCCTAGTTTATGCAGAATCATCTGAATTTTACGCTAAAAAACAATGCTAGAAATACCACAGTGATATTTCTTTTATGGATAGGTTTCCCATGAATGCATTGACCCATATCAACATAAATCAATTCCATAACCTACGATGACTGTGATTGGGAAAGAAGGTTAGATACAAAAGTGAATGGAAAAAGAATAAGCCGTGTGTGGCATCTTGAGGAGATCCTGGAAGTGACCTTGCGGACAACCTGCAAGCACTTTCTGGAAGTGAATCAGAAGGGGATTTGGGGGGGGGTGTGTATATCTATATGTACTTCTATAGGTGTATATCAATCACAATTTGTTGCAATGTAGAGATTCTCCATGAAATACTCCTGTAACAGAATGAGCACAATTTCCCAAGTGAGGTGTTCAATGTTTGAGTCCTGCACAACCTAATGTTGACTTGTTAACTGGATTAGCTACAGAAATTTTGCAGCTTGATAAATTTAAATCTATTTTCAACTTTCACATGAGACAATTTTGGCAGTTGCTCTCCCACATACGAAGTGAACCTAATGAATTAACCTATTGTGTCACCAAAGACCTATTGCATTTCTATTATTTACTGGAATGGAATCAATATTACATCTTCAGAAAGCTGCAGATACTTGTTGTGTTGTACATTTCTAGGCATGGATGCAGACAGTGCAAACATCTCGACGTTTGAACAGCTTCTTTCTTACACAAAATGCATGTAGAAATGTTTCTAAATTCTTAGGAGGAGCGCTAAGATTGGCTGTAAGATTTTATTTTGTTTTCTTGCTGGATCTCCGTGTTACTTGGTCAGACTAATGAGCTTATTTTAATTGTGGCTCCTACTAATTTAATTATCAGCCTCTCCAAAGCTGGCTGTGTTTTTTGTGACCTTAAAATTCCAGGATCTGTCGTACTCCAGATAATCCTGTTTTCCCCCAGCAGGTTACTGACTGTACTACTTCTATCTCAGGGAATTTCCCAGCCTCAGCTGAGATCAGGAATGTGAATCCTTTGCTTGCCACAGCCATTTTGTCTGGTGTAGAGGACTGGAATGAGAATATGAGAACGTATAATCACTTGGAAACTTCAGCACTAGGCAGTACTTTCCAGCCTATTACTGTGTTCCAGGACACCTCTGGAAAGGATGCAAGATTCTTAGCTAATATCTTATGCAGTGGAAAGAAAGCCTTGAAGTGCCTGACCATGAGAAATACGCACATCTGCGATACCTTTTGCTGATGACGATCTGTTGTTATGATACTAGTAAGTAATGGGAACCCAAGCAGGGATTTTAGAGCTGTGTTTTACAATCCCCAATCCTTGTGCTTATTTTTTGGAAAATCAACTTGTTAAAGTAATGCACATGGAGGAAAAAATAATCAAAGTACTATTAAAGAATGCAAACAAACCTTTTTTTACATCTCACTCATTTGCAAAATGATTCTTTGGCCATGTGGTTTTGAGTGTATGATGACTTGATACAAATATGCTAGAGCTCACTCAAGCTGTATGGGAAGAGGAAACACTGTCTAACTATAATTAACAACTCAATTGCAAAGACTGATAGACTTTACTTTGTTATGGATTTGTTTGTTTTGGATATTTTTCTATTAAAAGATTTATGTACAGGTTGAAATTAGCAGTCCTAGTCATGTGATACAACCTTTTCCTCCTCCAACAGTTGTTTTTCTTTGCCATTTGACAGCTGTAGCCCACAAGGTGATGGAAAATACTTCTGGCAAAACATGCTATAATCAGATATTCAGTAAAGTTAGACTTTGCAACCAGTTATTCTAAATAATTCAACCTGCATTTGCATGTTCTTAAGTGGACATAGGGTGCTTAGTAGCAACGTGTTCAAGTGGGACAGAGTAAAACCTTTCTGTCTTCAAGGTATAGGGTCCATTTTAACTGCAGGTGCCTTGGTAGTGTTTGAGAATTGCAGAAAAGGGAGTTTTCTCAAGTCTCTGCACGATGTGGTTGGTGAGCACCGGCAGCTCTGTCAGTACCTGAGAATACACTGGAGAGAAGGCTTGCTCCAAACTTGGACTACCCAGCAGCAAATTGGATAACAGAGCTCTGATATCAAGCCATCTGTCGGGAGTTTGCCTACTGATATGCTCTGGCTTTGAAAATAGTATCCCTCCTCCAGAAGAGGATGATTTTAGCACTTCTTAGGAGCATAAATCTGGCTGTCATGTAAACTGTGCACCAGATTTGACAGGTTACCTCTTGTAGCTTTGTGCCAAATGACTGGATGGCAGGTATTGGGTCTATGTGAAAATTACTGATTTTCCTTTCCTGTGCTTTCCACTGACTTTTGATTAAGAATTGCAATGAAAGAAAGGTCACAGTCACCTGAGAACAGCTCAGGCAACCAAATACACTGAGTTTATTGTTTTGATTTCTTAAGTTCAGACTTGCACATTATCAAAAGCTTTTTGTCAGATTTGAACTTAATGTCATGACATTTTAAGGTTATATCATTGAGCCCCAGAGACAGGTCTCCTAGCTTTCTCTTCAACCTCCCTTTCAGACTGTGCTAGATGGTGATTACAGCCTCTTGTGTGTTGGAAGTTCATTCCTTCCTAATTGTATCCAGAGAAACCATCTGGATTTCAGCTCCCCTCAAGTAATCCATATGTCATCCAGGGTCAATGCTGTTTTGGACAAAAGGCTGTCATGGTTTGTGTTTGCATAAAGAGTTCCAAGACCTTCCTCTATTTCATTGTGTCTTTATGGCATTTGGCATCACCTAAACATAGAATAAATACATGAAATATAAGAGATATTATTATGCATGCTGATACTCAGAGGAGAGAAAGTTATTAGCAATAGCTGGAGTTCTCCAAGATACGTAGTCTTACACTACATCCCTCCTTCCCATCTTTTTTGCAGGTCAGTGCTTCTCTCAAACTTCATGCTGAGAAAACCTTACTATCTAGAAGTATGCACCAACCTGCAGTCAAATACATCAAGATGTGGGAAAGAGGCTGAATGTACCCTTTTATTAATTCCAGGACCAAAAGACTTTTGGGCCCAAATTCCCGTGTTCCACCATAATCCAAAATTAGAGCACCTCTAAGGAGCATGTACAGTAAACTCAGGTTACTGACAAAATCAGGGTTTATGTTTCAAATATCCTGTATTTTATGCCTCACTGAATGACTACTGCCCTTTGCTCAGTCGGGCTGACACGCTCAGTCAGGCCTGACACCATTAGTGACCACAAGAAGCAAGCAAGTACCAGAGCCTGCTCAGGGTCACCACAACTGCTCATGTGCCATCACTGCAAAATGTCAACCATTTTATCAAATGGCCTGACTTGGCTTTAGCTCATTGCTGCTTCTCCTCCTCTCTCCACAATGACGTAGCCAGAATCTCTACCCATACATGCTTAAAATTTACTGAGGCACAGTTGGAAACACCGAGCATCTCACAAACATCTCAAGATCAGCTTCTTTGACTTTTCAGTGTACTTATTAGAAACTTACTGCACAGATAGATGCATACTATTAAATTTTGGAAAATTCTGATTTTCTTAAACTTGGGAGAAATTTAACAGAAGCTGATGGTTGGTTATGAAAATAATAACCTGTTACAAGGAACATGTAACTATATGCTTGGGCACTACATTTGAACTACTACAATAATCTACAACCCTTGTTCTCAGGTATTTTAGAAACCTTACTTATAGAGAAACCTTACTTATATTTTCTTAAGAAAATAATATCTTTTTGTAATTACAGGTCGTTGTGCTTCTACCTGAAGAACAGATCATACCATCTTCTAAGGACCTTTCCACCTACTACAGTTTTTGAGAATGATTATGTCCTTCCTCTCAATGACGATGGTGTTAAAATTACTCATTTCCAAGTCTAGGATAGACTTCATTTAGTGGCTCAATAGCTTCCTTCTTGTCTTTTTTTTTTTTCTTTATTCAGATACTGTGTCCAAAATTAAGAAAATTTATTTTAAAAAATGTTACGAAACTAACTACTAGCAAAAATAATAAAGTTAGAAAGAAACAAGTGCTTCAGCATATGTGTTAATAGACTTTGTCTGGCATCTATAGACAATAGTGAAGCAAAACTGAAAAAGTCTGTGACTGAAATATCACATATAGTAAATTTAAAGCTCAAATTCTCTTGTCAAGCAGGAAACTGAGCAGAAGGGTTTCATTTGCTTTTTAAAAGAGTTTCCTCACAAGTGTATGTTTAAATTAAAATCCTCAAACTGTTAAAATGCATGTTTTTTCTTTTGACAGAGACAAATATGACATCTTTATTTTGCAATGTGTCACATTTCCCTTAGGACATGACATTCAATTAAAAGCAGCATTAGAAAAAAAGAAGCTTTTTCTGTAAAAGAAGCATTCTAAAGGCATGCCTTTCTCTGAAAACAGCATTATAAATGCATGTTTTTCAGTACATTCTCTAAGCTATCAAACAGGTGATTGGTGGAACAATAATTTTTAGTAACACGGAATGATTTGTATCTGACTTGCAATACCCAGAAGACTGTTACCTTATAGACAGAATCTGCTGCTTGTGAGCTCCTTGTGTCTATCCCATGTGTTTGTGATATATGTTTGTACATTTTAAACAATAGTTTCTTATTTTAAAGGTAAAAGGCAAGCAAACCCCTAAGATGGTAAGAGATGCCAAAATTTTAGTCTCAGGTAAACTCACCACTTAATGGGATTTTCAGGGTTTTTTGCTTTCTCTGTAATATTGATGTGGACTATTTTGCTCTGACAAGTACATGTATCTGGGGTTTTTTAGATTTAATAATCTCTTTTTCTACTACAATTTTACACTTGAAGATTTCTGTGGTCACATTGCTGGGTTGAGCAAAACTATAACCAAAATCACAAAGAAGAAAGATAAAAGCTGTCATCTCAGAAGTAGCAGCAGCCAACATGAACACTCAAGGACCTACATCTGTGTTGCAGTTCTTGTCCTGCTTTTTCTTTACTGTGTAAGGATGCAGCAATTTTATTGTTTGCTCTCTATAAAAAGCAATCTACTATGCCCTAAGGGACAGTTGAACGTTGTGGCAAAGGGGTAGCATGATTAAAGCTAGTCCCCTTCCAAATTTTTCTTCCCATTACTAGTTGAAGCTAAGGAGTAAATATTAATGCAGTGACTTGGAGTAACTGCTGTCTAACTGCTTGCTTGGTCTTTTTGGAATCTTTGACAACAATAAGCATTTACTTCAAAGCTTAGCTATATGTCTATATTTATACAGACTATAAATATATTCAAAGATACAATGAAAAATACACAGTCTTTTTCACTAATAGTACCAAAATAATGAAGGAGGGGAACCCTTCATTATTAAAAGTCTATTAAAAGTTAGAAGAATACTTGCACAGACTTAACTGTTGGTTTCAAAGAAGTCTGGAAAAGGACAAAACTTTTCATATAAAAAACAAAAAAAATTGCAGACATGTCTATGTCTTGGAAGGGTATTGTGAAAAATCTCTGAAGATGGTGTTGGACAGGCTAAGTAAATAGTAAACATGTAAATGCCTTCTAACAGTATTGATCTGGAGTTGCCTTGCATTTTTCTGGTTGTGCCTCCACGACATGGTTGTTTTGGGAAGTTTCCTGCTGCTGCAGTGAACTCTTATCACTGAAGGATAAACATAATTCATTAATCTTATATTGATACCATTAAAATAGGTGAAGTTTATTTTCTGTATTGAATTTCTTAATGATATGTTCCATGGCACGTATGGTCCCAGCGCTTGTCAGAGTAACACCAGCCCAGCATTTTGGATACCGGCTTATGGAATCCCTGTTCTGGATTTTGAGGGAAGGCTTTGATTTTCTGCTTTCTAGTTCCAAATTTCCCAAGATACCAAGTTTTATCTCCTCACCTCCCCCATACTGTGTCCTGAGCTTTCTCAAAGATTACAGGGGTTGTTGCAATGAGCATGCAAACTGAATATTAAATGAAGTCAGCTAATTGGCTGTAGCCGCTTCCAATTTAAGATTGTAAAGACCTAAATTTTGTCCTATATTAAAGAAGAAATCAGACTTTGATGGATTTCTGTTCCATTCTAGTTTTGCTGACAGCACGCAATGATTTTCTGTGGACACAGACATATTTCTGCTCTTGCAATTAATTAGTCTTCCAGTTCATCCCTGTAGATGGAGGTGTGTGTAACATTTAATGTTAGACAGGAAGCGCTTTTTGTTTTAACAGTCTGCTCCCCAGTTTGCATTGAAATCATATGAGAAAATATATCCTTCTAATTACAAAATTAGTTACCCTTCCCTCAAGAATTCTTACTGCCAATGTCCTGACCTTGGCAACGTGAAGATACACCTTGAGCTGGAGGTTCTGTCCAGAAAACCACAGCAAACAGCTAAAGATATAACTATTTTCCAGGAAATTCTCTGTCAGGAGACAGCTAAAATTTGTGTTTTCACAGAAAGCCATTCTTTCTGCAAGCAAAATAAATGAACTCTGTAGTTTAATTAACAGTTGTGTGAAAAACTGTGTTTTTATTTGGTAGTTTTTAACCATGGTATCTGGTAATTTCAGTTGAGTCAATCTAGTTTTCATGCAAGATTCACATTCCAGATAGTCTTGCTATTTAAAGATTACAAAGTCTGCTTGGAGATAACAAAGGTGAAGCCCAAATGTAGCTGAAGGACGTTCTGTAAGACCCTAAGCCACATATGTAGGCTCAAGAACATCTCTGGAGCTCCTGGATCTCTGCTTATGTTTCCCCCTGTATTAAAATCCTAAAGAATTTTCAAAATTGGATTCTGTATCTGGAAAAGTGATCCCATTTGACCTGAAGGCCAGTTAGTATCATAACCCTTGGGTTACCTGTGTCATACACACAGAACAAATCTTGACAAAGAAAACAAAGTTATTGACCAGAAAGTTGTTTGAGATGGTGAAATCTTTGCACACTCTGCAGTCTGTTCCACCCCTGTCTGGTTTTCCATGACAGTGGATACAACCTCAGATGCGCCAGCCAGAGATAAAACCAAAACAAAACCACCCAAAAAACCCATAGACAATGTATGTGATTTTCTATGGTCTCCTCAAAACACATGGAAGAGCAGAATGCACGTATCCTGGTGGGACCAAACCCAAAAGTTAACCAACAGGAAAAATCTCAACCTCAAACCTGTTAAGACCATGTGCTACCTTGTGCATGTGCAGTGCACATGCAACGTTATCGGGGTAATTTAGGCTTTTTTCCCTACCTGAAAATGTGTAACTGTTGGGCAGAAAGCAGTATAAATCTAGAACCATATTTTTCATACTTCATGCATTTTATATTTCAGTAGCAGGACTGAAAAATTATTTTCCCTCTTACTCTTAAGAGTAATTTAATGTTTCACACTCCATTTGGCTTCCAGTAAACAAGGACTAACAAAAAATACCAATGACTGTATATTTTTATAAAACTCTATGATATGTATTGAAAAGCTGTAATGTATGCTGGTTTGTTACAGTCAAATATTTGAAGATTATAACAATCTGCTTAAAATATTGGCTTATTTTTTCTTGTTTCATTCATTCAGGAAAAAAAAAAGAAAAAGAAATAATTTCTGGAAAGGTGTCCTGATAACTTGCAGTCATTGTCAGGAAAACTCTTCACATTTCCTTTGGCAACTAGTGATGTTTTGGGGTGAGAAGATGAGTATGAAGATGATTCTCTGCTTAAAATAAACACCCTGTATGAAACTCTTGCAAAAAAACCCAGGAAAAATGTTTAGTTTCAAAGATCTCGTGCATGACATAATTGAGGGAGAACTACACCTTCATATTTTTTTATATATGAAGCATACTATGTGTCATCCATCAATATTGCTGTATTTCTGCCATGCTGTTAATTTTTTCAAGACCAAATCCTTCAATTAATATGCACGGTTAGTTTTAAAAGCCTTCTATTTGAATATGATCTTTGTACATTTAAGAAGAAAATCCAAGAAGTTATTCTCTCTCTATTTTCAAATTCAGTGTCAGATCATCTCCCACAAATCATATCTGTCATTATAAGGATTAGACACAGTCATATTCAAATTAATAGCATGATTGAGAAAAGGTAGAGAATTAGGTTATATCAGCCATGGTTTCTACCTTGATTGATATTTTTTATGACTTGATGAACATCCTTCACAAAGCAGTAGATTATCAAATGCTAATAACTTCTGCTCCAAGTTGTGCATAACAACTCCTGCAGTCCAACATCTCCAAATAAAAAAATGCTGCTGCCAGAAGCTGCAAAAAACACTTGAATTTTAAATCTGATTTTCAATGAGAATTACAGCTTTTACATTAGCAACCAAACTTTTATGTAAAATCATAGGTTTATCGGTTACTTCTCGTAAGTATTTGCGTTTTAGGCCCAAAAACGATCATATGAGATGATGTTACTAGGTAAGACTAGGCCGTATCTTTGTTACAAAATATAAAAGTCTGAACCACCACTAACAGACTGAACAGCTTCTGCAGAGGTTTAGCACGAAATGCTTTTGTGGCACACAGCTAAGCACCTCAGAAATTTAGTTCTGTACCAGGCATGGCTGTCAAAGGGTTACTGCAATGGCACCGTGTTTTGGAGTTATTTTAAAGTATGAAGCAGACATCATCTGTATTCTGCTTGTTCCTCATCATAAGTGGCTCTTCACATTTATTCATACAAGCCCTCAGAGCATCCTGGACACCTGTGTGTTAGCGAAATCCAGGGTTAGCTGGGAGGCTAAGCCGTGTCCTCCTGCCTATCTCTGGGAGATTGAAGAGAGCAAAGGCATAAGGACTATTTCTTTGACCTAACCATAAGACACAGGCAAATCAATGAAGTGTTAAGACTTTAAATTCCAAAGGCCCCCGAAAGAGTCTGCCTGGTCTTCTGCTTTTGTCCAAAGCTAAAGGGAAAATATCAGCTGAAACAATGGCTTTTTGGTTTTTGTGAATTCTCTATCTCTGATTTTCAGCACAGCTTAAATAAATGGGAGAAATGTGGATGGCTGGTTGACGAAGCAATTCTTACCTACACACAGAAAAACACAATTGTTGTTCATAGTGAGGGGTAATATCACTAAAATTTCTCTCTTTCTGGCAGCCAGCTGATTTTACAGTATCTTTTTTTTTATCACAGAATAATATATCATCTGGAAATCTTAAGAAATGTTGTTTTACAGTCCGTTAAGATAAGTTAATGTAGGTGACAATACAAATGGTGGTGCGAGTGATTATTTAAAGTCTCTCTTTTCCTACTTGACTGCAATTTTGATGAGGAACAGACTGAAAATGTTGTTCCAAAAAGGGACTGGTTTTATTTGTATTTCTGAACTTGTAACTCCTAAAGTCAAGATGTCAATGGAAAAGGTTGAAATGGCATATACTGAGTGTTATTTAGTTGCTGCAGCTGTGCCTGGTCACACACATTTCACTGTGCTCCCAGTATTTCTCATAAGCAGCATCCCATCTTGAGCCAAAATGCCATCAACCACTGAAAGTTAAAAAGCCAAATGCACTACACCACTTAGACTGCCTCCTAGAAGAAGTTTAGATGGTTTCATTTTTCATGTCAGATTGGATTTGTGTCCAATTTGATGTTAATAAAATAACCAGTTGCACCCATGCATAAATGTTACAGAGCCCTCCTGGGCCTGTTCAACACAAAAGCCATGAGAAACTCAACTGAGAGAGCAGAGGCATGAACGAAAAAGGTGAAGAAATGTGCTGAAATCTTGGGTGGTGTTTAACTGTACGAACTGCAGTCACTTAAACCAAGAGTATCTTAATGACCAGCTTTTAGTTACACAACATTCACAAACTATCAGGAAGTCAAAAGAACAAAATCAGTTTAATCAAATCGACATCTCAGAGTCCTGACATTTCTGGGCAACAGTTTGCTATGTCGTGAATAGAAATTTGTGATGATCTTTCAGCAACTATTATTTACAACTAGAGGTCTTCCAGGACCAAGCTTTTTTATTCAGACGTCACCAGGATACACACAAAACTATTTTCCAGAGTCACTGCCTTCTCTAGGTCTCTTCCTGCTTCCGTGGCACAAAATTTTTTTTTTCCAAATTTCCCTGCTTCTCACTAGGAGAAAAAAAGAAAACCAAAGCAAACTGGTTATCCTGGTCACTACCAGGGACAGGTTGGTTTTACTCCAGGACTCGCAGATTGATGAGTTCAAGCGCCCCAGAGACATTTTGCCAGGTCCTTCTTTGCACATTTAGATCAACTTAAACATCAGAGTCTACTTTGTCCTCCCTCTGGAACAAATATTGGACACCAGCAGGGTTTAGGAAATATTTTTTTGCCAAATTATCTGCTTTATGTTTTGTGTTAACCCCATCACATTCTTCTTTGTAACTGTTCATGTCTTCCACTGGACTCCCTTAGAACTGAAAGTATCTCCTACACCTAAAAATACCTCGTCTCTCTTAGATTACAGCTTTTTCAGCCTTGTATCTCCCTGTCTAGGGTTGATCTTTTAAGATCCCTTCCAACCCAAACCATTCTCTGATTCTATGACCAGACTGAAGATGAATCCTTTGTTCCCATGATATATTTCTGAAGAGTTTCACTTGGGTTTTTTTCTAATCCAGTCCACCAGCAAAGCTTCAATCTTGTGGGAAATCCAGTTTACTTAACAGGAAAGCCATTATAACCCTGGCAAAATTTTCCCATTTTCATTATTCTTTTTGGGAGCAATTCCATTTGCTAGAGAAGGAAAAAAACAAATCTCTGATAGCTGATTTTCTTTACACTGGTTTTTTTTTTCAGGGGGGGATGAAATAATTCTCAGGACTCTTCCAAGTACCTTGCATGTGCCTGTATTCCAAGTAAGTCACAAAATTAGTTTGTCTCTGATATCTATCAAACCCGTGTGAATCCACCACAGGAGCTTGCTGTCATATACTGAGTATTAGTTGTGCTTTATCTTTTTGTACCAACAGGACAAAATCCTTTGAAGGCATTCCTTATCTTTTAGTGTCAGGTGCTGGAAAGTCCTAAGATTTACATATTTCATAAAAAAGAATTTCTCCCTGGCATAATTGGCTTGTGCAAACGCATCATGATTTCACTAAAAGGGAGCCCTGTGCACCAGTCAGGGCTTATTCAGTAAGATCTCAGGCAACAATGGGATTTATTCTTTTTTTTTCATGGAGTAAGACTACGCGTGGAACTGCAAAGCAGCCATTTGAAACTCCACCTAATTCTTAATTTGCAATATGCTCCAACTGAGCTTTAACAAGCCAAACCTGAACTCACAGAAATCAGGGCTACAGTTTTGCCCATTGATTTGGTGCCTGTCTAGATGGTGGCTTATTGTCAGCATTAGACCACTCTGTCTCTCTTTTGTGATTTAAAATGCTGTATAACACTAGCAGAGAAGCCCAGAAGTTAAATGATCGCACAGGGGTTTTTTTGCGGTGCTCGGGAAGATTCTTTCCCTTCTTGAGACCCCTTTCAGCAGCTTAAAATTGAACATCTCACAGCCACACCTGCTCCGAACTTGCCTGAAGATGGAATGTGACACTTCTGATCTGACTGCAGTGAGATGTCCTGGGGGCTTGCGCAGCCAAGGCAGACTGGTCAAGGATCTGTTCCCAGGAAATTTAAATTCACTTCTTCTAGCCAGCATGGGGAAGCCCTTAATTCTTATTTCACTTGCCAGTGTCCTTTCTTGATGCCACCTCCTTCAAAGCACCTGGAAAAAAACCCGGCTCCTGTTGCTGACCTGCTCTTTTGGGATAAGGTTATTCCCAGGATGCATCCTCACTTTCTCGCTACAGTGGACTCTGAATTTTTTCTTAATCAGGAATTAATTTGCTAGTGGTCTTTTCTGGGTCTTATACTATGGCAGCTCCAGCTTAATTTAATTTCCTCAATGCCATACACACCTAATAACTTTCAGCGGGAACCATTGCTGTGCTGTTTCCACAAGAGATATTTGGATGGGCATGTCTATATGAACAACACATCTTCATCATCCTGATACCTACAGCAAATTTCTAGTCTTTATGTTCATTTTCTGTAAAAAATGGATGAAGATTTTTGTCTTCCACTGTTTATTTTAGATTACAAAATCTTGTAGACTTTGATGTTTCTGTTAGATGTATATTCTTCCCAGCATGATGAGACCCTGAACTATTACAGTTATGCAAACCCAGTGACAAGTAAAACTAGTCAGACTGAAGAGAGACCAACCTCAATATATTTTTCATGAACATTAACCACATTCCTGACCTGTGATGATACTTACCCGAAGTGGGAAGAAGGCTGTAGGACACTCCCTCGCAGAGCATCTGAGCATAAGCCAGTTGCACGAATTAGGCTGTGAAGCACAAAGACTTTTACAAGAAGAGGCAGATTGGGAGAACCAGGCAGATACAAGATTTCAGCATCTACTTCACATATTCTCATCCCATTGCTATTTTAATCCATTACTACTTAGAAGCCGGTTTTGTTGGTAGGGGTTTTTTAATGGTGTTTTCTTATTCCCTCACTTAACATTTCACTTCAAAGACACCGTGAAAATTATGGATTTCTGTAATAGCACACACAGGCACAACACATGACTAATTTGATGGGAGAAATTTTAAGCAAGCATATTCATGGAGGGGCTTATGTATCCCTCATCTGATATTCTGTAACTTCTCAAAGCAGAAATGTATAATGGAGAGACTGATGCAGTCTTAAGCATAGTATTGAAAATGCTACACTACTGTAATTCAATGTCATGTTATCTATAGTACTATTACCATTTCAATATCGATGATGAGTATTCATAATGTCAAGAGGAAATACTTATTTCTGTTTCATTTTGTTCCATTTTTTAAACGGCATAAAATGTTAGGTACATTTAATAAACAAAGATTGCGTTTTTACATTACCTTCTTATAATTACATCTCTGAATGCAGACATAAGCTAACAGAAACATTCACGAATGTAATACAGTGTGTACTTTACACATATATAAGCTATTGGAGTTATGCAGATAAATGGGGAGTCATTGCATTGTGGTTGTACATAGATGAGAATTTCAGAGGGAGTATGCTTGTCTAGCATATTTGCACAGCTCAAATAATGGGTCATTACAGGCAAAAGCTGCTGCAAATTGTCTGGAGCATGAAATACAAATTGGGGAAGCACTTCAGCCAGCAAGTGTAGGACTTCATGAGGTACAGCTAATGCAGCTCAAATTATATAACCAAGCCCTTACTTCAAAAGGTAATGAGGTTTGCAGTAAGCTACAGTTTAGATTGCTGGTGAAAATTAGGAGGACATTGAGCAATTTCTTTTGTTTGCTAGTGCTCTCTAAAATATCAACTGCATCAAAGGAATAAAGCACATAAAAATACAAGGTTAAGTAGGGAGGTAAAGGGTGAGATTGGAAATTTGTGGGTTTGCTACTAAAATAATAATGAAAATTACAATTTTTGTTTTGTTTTAATGCAGATATTTAAGAACATATATCTGCATTTCTTTAGGCAAATGTGGGAACATACCTTCATAAGGTTCAGAGATGTAAGGATAGGTCAGCATTTTTGTCAATAGTTGTATTCAGCAGTATGTTCAGCCACAATAGGCTCCCAACACTAGCTCAGTGTTATCACACATTTACAGATGTGCTGTATCACTGTACACATTCAAAAGCACTGTGGGAATACTTTGGATTGTGTGCAGACTAAAGAGGAAAAAAACAGAAGTCAGTAATTTTACTCTCACAATTGTCAAGGCTGTTCAAAATGTGTTACTGAATGTAAAAGGAAAACAGAGGATAGGAAGGCTGCAGGTGTAAGCTCCTGCCCTGTCAAGGTTCCACTGAGCACATGGATGAGCGGGAATAACCTTTCCTATTACTGTAAGTGCTCTAGCTCAGAGACTTGGCAAAGAAATGCTCCTTGTTCCTATTCTGCAGGGAAGCATGAAAGGACCTGACCCAATGATGTCATTGCTTGTGGTGGGGAGAGGTTGGAATGAGGTGATCTTTAAGGTCCCTTCCATCCCAAACGATTCTATCATGACTTAATTTCAGCCTCAACCAGAAGGTACCATGGCTGGAGCTTTTGCTTCCTAGTCAAGTCCAGCCTCTATCTAAGCAATCACAAACACTTAATATACCAGTTCTCATCCAATGGGCCTAACACACAAGCTTTTTATCAGCATGTCGTTTATGTGACTGTATATTAGCAGGTTCACTTGTATCTAACTTTTATTTTCACAGAGTTAAGGGTCATACTGGCAAAAGTGGAACATAGTGAGACTATAACATCACCAATGATATTGTAACTATAAAGAGAATAATTTTTGATTTTCCTCATATGAAAGAGCAAAAATGCATCAGTCAACACGACACGTCTGTCAGAAGAGCTATATTGTTATTTGAAGGCAATTTTTCCAGGCTTTTTAACATGAATAATTGGATACTGCTTAAACAAATCCTGTGCTTAAGAAAAGTGTGTCATTCCCATCCCAGCCTTTTCCACTTTTGAAGCCACAGACAGGTGCACTGATTGACTTCCAACGTATGTGCAGCTGAACCCAGGTACAGGCCCCAGACCTCCATGGACATACCCTGGGGAGTTAAAAACCACAGGCTGGTGTTCACTTGCCACGTTACACAGGAAAGCGCTGACCAAAGAAAGCAGCTTGGGTTGAGGAGCAGCAGCTCCAGCTGTGATTTCTAGGTTTGCTGGAAGCTGCCTTTGAATAAAGTTTAACATATCAGAGCCCGCTGCAGGGTAGGTACAAACAAATGGGCAACACTACCTTGGTGCCCATGTTTAAACAGAGGAGTTCTCACTATACAAAAAAAAGACACTGTAATTTTTTTTGATGCTTTAATAGGATAACATCTCTTCTTTCCTGTCTTTCATCGAGGGTCAGTAAATGAATGATAGTAACATGGTACTGTATCCAAATGGCAGTTCATCCTTATGAGTAGGACTTTTTGCACATCTTGAATATTTCATTCAATGTGACTTAACTTCATAATGCTAAAGGCTTTATCAGTAGTCAAAGTAATCCCTGGAAATCCCCAGCAGCCAAAAATGCTTGTCAAGTTTAGCTGTTGAGGCTGGACGATCTTGCTTCATGAAAAATGAAGTAATTTTTTGGAGGGAAAGAACCATCAGAAAATTCCTTGGTGTGTCTGAGTTCTTTGTCTCTCATCGGATGTGTTGTTCAATCATTGCTTGGCTTTTATTTTTATGTTTATTCCAAAAATGCCTTTTTTGTGTCCCTGGTAATTCGGGCGTACTGCGAGACTTCCCTAAGCCTGTGCTACAGAGTGTCATGCAGTCAGTGACCCATCAAAAAACCCTCACCTCATTTTTGGATCGTGTTGAATTTGGGATACGGGCTGTTGCAAAGACGTATATAAAGGCTCAGCTATTTTCTGGGTTTCTGTTTCATGTTGAAAGGGTTGGGTGACCCTCCCTCTAAGGCTGAGAGACCTAAAAGCTGCTGGGTTGGTTGTTGCCCCAGTCCCCACAGTGAGAATGGCTTTCTGGTATGTCCAAGGACCCTGAAGTGTCCTCTGCACAGAGAGTGGTGGTTGTCCTCATACCACGTCTAGATGCTTGCCATTGTCATTAAGGAATGGCACGGAATGATGAATGTTCACTGTCCCTTAAATGGGACTAATAGACACACAGACTCCCCAGTTCTGCCCTGGAACACTTTTACACCAGCAAGAGCTATTCATTGGCATTTGAGACTCTGTTAAATTTACCGCTTTTTATTAGTGTTTCTTCGTTAGCAATTTACAGAATTAGTTGTTCCTGCGCTCTGAATATGCATTATTTACCTTATCAAAAAGAAAACCTGGACATGTGAAATTCTAGGGAAGTCTTCCTCTTGTAGCATCATTTAAATCTGCAGCCCTGATCAGTCTAATCCACCATTTTTCCTTGAAACCTGCCAGCACACGTATCCAAACACTGTGCGGTGGGGAGGAGCCCTCTGAAGTTTACAGCAGATAGCTATGGAATATCAGTACCTCCATGGTCACAAGTTCAATGTCTATTTGTTTCTTAAAGCACCTAAATCCCCACCTTTTATTTAATCATTGCTTCAGCTCTGAATCCCCAAATGATACCAAAAACAGGCAAAGTGAATTTTTTGGGTAGAAAGAGCCAAGTCTGTGTCAATTGTAAGTTATAACTCCCTATAACTGAACGAGTGTAGGGACACACAATTATTTCTGGCTCTGAGTTCCTGCAGTAGGTGGACACCCTCGGTTATCTCTGCAAGCCATGCTGCCAGTGTGCAGCTGGTCAGGACATTCTCTGAGATGATGGAGAGGAAGTTTTGCCAATTTTCTTCTGTCATGGAATCTCAGCTTTCATCCCACCAAGAGATGTCAGTCAGGATTAAAGCTGCGCAAAACAGTGAGATAAATCTGGGCTGTTATTTCTAATAGCAAAAAATATCTTATTTCTAATATAATATATATAATAATATAAATATATGTATTATATATTTATATGAATATATAAATATTTTAAAATATGTTCTTTCCAATAGCAAAAAAAAAAAAAGACTGCAACTGTGAAACTCACATACCAACTTTATTTTAATTTTCATTATGGTTTAATCAAACATAGCAGCAAGACTTTCCATCGCAGAAATGCAGGATGCATGTCCTTAGTCTTCAAATAGAAAAAAACCCCAGCGGTAGTTCAAAATATATTGTTGGTTTTATTCAGTATCTTTCCAGAACTTTAGTGTCATCTTGCATTAATTTCACATAATTCCTATACTTAACTTGCTCTTAAAAATTAGAATTAAAACCCTTTTTTTTCCTCCCATCACTTCATGTTTAAAGAGCCACGAGCATATACAAACCTCTGTACTTGTTCAGTCCTATCAGTTTGATCTGACAAGAACTCTCTCTCTCCATATCTGTGTGTGTGTGCACACCATGCAAGGGGTTCAGTCACGGTGAAATCCAGCAACAGTCCTTGATGGCTCATTTCACACATGTCAGTCCTTGGTAACTCTGTCATGTTTTCATGTCCAGAGAGTGTTTTTCTTACCAAGGTTTTTGTTCTTGCAGCGGGGACAGAAGACATTGTGGAAGCTGCAGAGAGACTCGGTATCTATGAAAAAATTTGGACGCTTGTTAAATTAGATGAAGAAATCACACCCATACAAACAAGGATTGCTGAAGGTATAATGTCCTGCTTGATCATTTTCAGATTTGCAATTCCACAGACGCAGTCTCAGATTCTTAATCACTTCTCCTTTAGTCATGGCCTTTCTCAGGATCAGCAATTAAAGCAGACTCACAACATCAAAAGCTCTTCTTCCTCTTGGACCTGCCTTAATTCCAGCATCTTGGGGATTGAAAGCTGGCACAGCAGGCGTGCCAGAGACATTCCCACAGCTTGGCTGGTGTGCACCAAGAGGACTGTCTGCAGTCCCCATGCACACTTCCAGGGCAAACAGCTTGTGATCCTGAGCAGGCCCCTAAAGTGAGAAGGGCAGGGGTGCAGGCACAGCCTTTGCCCCCAGCCCAGGGAGCAGCTGCTCAAATGCAGCCCAGCGGGACTGTCTGTGCTGCCGGGCCTGTGGGGAGTGGTCGGGGATCACCTCCCAGAAATACAGTTGTCAGGAACCTCAGTGCCAGTGGACCTGGGAGATGGTCCTGGAAATCACCCATCCAGGACATGGAAAGCTTTGAACAGCTGTGGCTATCCTGGAATAGACTGTGCCATGTGCATCTGTTTCTCTTAACAGTCCTTGTCCTGGAAAAGGAGGGTTTCTCCTCGGCAAGACTTTGCCTGGGGGAAAGGCACCAGGGAGTGTTTGGGAGGGAGGAAAACTTCACCTAGCACAGGGAGCCAGCTGCACAACAAATGGTTTCTTTTTGAATGGCGTGCTTTAGGATCGGTACTCCCCAATTTAGTGTTCCCACTGAAACTCCAAACCACGTGCTGCTTGCTTGCTCGCTCCCCCAATTTCCCCCCGCCCCTCCCCACTGCAGCAGATTGGAGAGGAGAATTGGAGGCACAAAAGGCAAAGATCGTGGGCTGAGAGAAGAACAATTTACTGGAAACAGCAATGAGATAAGAAAACAAACAGCAACAGCAACAATAAGAAAAGGAACAGGAACAGCAACAATACTAATGCCAGACAGTAGAAGAAATGATCCACAGGGGAAAAAAGTCCCGATAACAGAAAATACTGGAGCCCTCCATGCGCCACGTTTTCTCTCCTGGAAGGAACCCCTTCTGACTGGAAGAGACCCCCTTTCCCCTGCCTCCAGCAAGAACGGGAGGTGGTAGAGAATAACCTGCATGCCCTAGTCCCCTCACAGCTCCTGCAAACAATTAACCCTGCCCTGGCCAGAACCAGAACATCTAATATTTCTTGGTTTCATTGGTTTAAGGAAGGAAGAGGGTGAAGGGACGGACATGTGGCACAAGCCATGTGTGGTTCGCTACAAATTCTCATCAGGCTGAGCAAAGACACCAGACCATGGGTCAGGGAACTCTTGGGCTTTATTGTGGCCTTAATTCCAGCAACCAGCCAAGTAGTGAGACTCCAAGGGTGTTGGCTGACAAGACTTGAAATTTGTTCAACAGACACCCACAAGTGGTGGTTAACAAGACCATAATTTTGTACAGTACAACTGTACAGCACAGCTTCAATAAGCTCTCAAGTTCTCACAAGAAACTTCTCAAAGGTTTATTTTGGTGGAAACTGAGAATTTTTAGCCTGGCAAGTTTCCATTCCCTGCAGGCTGCGATAAGCAGATATAAACACATGCAGAAATTTCTCCGTGATTCCAATGTCCACCTTTTGTCTACAGTATCAGTTTGCTTCAGTAGTCATGACAGGACTGTAACAACACAAGTAGAAAAGAGCATGAAATAGTTCTGCTTTGGTTCTTTACATCATCATTCTGTTTGAACAGCTTTGAGTGAGCATCATCTCTCTTGCCAGGCTTTTCTACTGATAGTTACAGTATGTGGTTTTTTAAAGCTGTGTTGCCAAAAGCAAATGGGTTTGAATTCTTACGTGGCTTTGAGTTCAACTATTGTTCCCTTTCTCTGCATGTTAATTCCCACTCATATCACTAGGGATCCATCACATATTACAGTATTTTTTACAGGAGATCATTTCATGTAATTTTAAGCTTTAGGTGCATGTTCTTTCTGGTCAGTTCATTAATACTTACAAGTTTCAGCAGTTTGAAATACAGGAGCAAGGTCCTTAGTGGGGTTGACTAAACCTAGTGATACATGGCAGTGATACATGGCTCCAACAGGGAATACAAGCAGCATTAAGACTCCTGGGGAGCTTCTAGGAAGGGCAGAAATGCATACGCAGTCCAAGCCTCAGGGTTGTGTAAAGGGAGCAAGGCACTGTGCGCATCTCTCTGTTTGCATGTCAGAGCATGTTTCCACTGATCTGTATGCGATCAGTTGTGTTTCTCAACCTCAGGATCACCCGTAAATATTTCTCCTGAGCATCTGCAAAGGCATTTTGTAGGGATGTTGTGTGGACCAAGTGACATTTTCTGAGCACCTGCATCTTCCACATGAAGCATTTCACAGGAGAAATACTACTGCCTCAAAATTCCCCTTCAAATAGTCTGCCTTCAAAATTTTCAATTGCAAGACATCTCCATTTGCATTTCACAGGTCCCCAGGTTGGGCTTACGGTCCAGCAGCTGTTCTTTATGGCACTACTGCTGCACGTGCAGCTTTCCCTCTTTGCCAGATGGGGAGGAGGAAACCGAAGAGGCTGTGGACTCATGGAACCACTGCCCTCCTACAATCCCTTATGCAGAGGGCAAGCAGAGAAACCAATGCTTGCGGTGGAAAAAAATCTGCTCTTCCAGCAGCAAGGCAGATGCTGTTACTTGTGAACACACAGTGTGCAGCAATAACCACAAGTAAATAGCCTGCTCCACCAAGCGTCTGCAAGCTGATATGCCACCCTGGGAAAGACATAAAAAGGTCTTGCTGAAATCCATCTGCCTATGACTGCAAACGGATCATCATTCCCTATCCCTGTTCAGATGGCAGGGGAACAAAGTGCCTCAAGGTACAACAGGAAAAGTACTTGTAACATTTGGCTGCAGATCAGGGCAGTGTTCTGAGGAGAACGACGGATGGTATGCTGACATGATGGGAATACACCACTTTCCCCCCAAAAAGCATCTGGAGTTTCACTTCAGTTTGTCCACTCCCAGGATAGGGCACAAAATGTTCTTCTCATGATATTCCATAACATCATTATTGCTTCCATTTTTATATACAAAAAGGTAGAACAGATGTTTAAAGAGTCAATTTTTTTTTTTAAGTTAAGATTTTAAATATTAAAAATATAAAAGCTCTATCAAAGTATTTTCTTTTAATTTGAGGGAACTTCCCCAGCAGAAAACAGTTCTGTACAGACAGTGCAATATGTTCTCCATCCACACACCAGAGAGGTTTTACAACCCCCCCCCCCCACTGTATTTTTTACAGACAATTTTTTTTTTTTTTTTTGAATAGCAGAAGGGGAGAACTAAAAGTGGTGATGCATTAGCCCTGCCCATCTCTCTGGACAGATGAGAAAGGAGCTGTTCTAAGACAGGGCTGATTCAAAGAACAAACGGGTTCCCAGGCTGAGGGTGGATCTGTCAGCTTTTGCAGAAAGAGAAGCAGAAGGAAAGGGAGAAATGGAGAGACCTTCTTTCCTTGAAATTCTTAGGCAGGCTAANGGTGGATCTGTCAGCTTTTGCAGAAAGAGAAGCAGAAGGAAAGGGAGAAATGGAGAGACCTTCTTTCCTTGAAATTGTTAGGTAGGCTAAGGGAAGCACCAGAGATGAACCTGCAACACTCAGCCCACAACCACAGGCACAGAAGGAACTTCAGCAAACTTGCACCTGTACTTAGTAAGATAAATCAATGTCATTTTTATCAGACATCAATATCAACTGGGGAAAAAAAACACTACTTAATTTTAAGCAAAACCTTTATTTTAGTTCAAAGGCTTGTTTGTATTAAAAACAGTTACTTCAAAATCAAATTCACATAAAATTCAGCATGTAAATAGACTGAAGCTGTCATTGGTCAAGATCCATTTCTGAAAGACAAGGGCTCCAAATGACATTTTAACAACCTGGTACAGCACCAGATAAAACTGGGAACAGCAGGAGCATCTCTGAGCTTACAGGCTGAGAAGTTAAACTGTCCCCACCCGCATCAGTACATTTTAAAACACCACCTGCAAACAAGTGCCATTTAATGATTTCTCTATTTCCCATAAATTCACTCAGCAATGATTGACAAAAGCATCCCAGTTTAATCTGCTACTTCACAGGAGTAAATTCTCTCGAGTCTTGTTACAGGCACTGCTATTTTCTGCCAGCAATCAAAGTACTTGTCTGAAAACATTTTTCTTACAACACCAACAATCAAGCTACATTATATACAATTTAATTGTACAATTATCTTTAAAAAATGCCCATGTACAAAATAGAGGGTTATTTAATTTTTAAAAGAAATCACATGCTAGATTTCAATTACATCAATATTTTAAAAGAATTGAAAAAAAAAATTGATAAATAACATTCCAATTTATTAGGAACAATCCTGCAAGCAAGTGCAGACGTACCTGCACTATATTTAATATGCTTTTTAGGGCAATTTGTGCTATAAACCTCATGTGCGAAGTATGTGAAAAGCTCTTACTTGCGACAACAGAATAGAAGCTACTTAATTAATGCAAGAGTATTTCAGTAAAATTATTCTACTTATGAAGTAAATACCACAAGGGCATCTCATTTACAGCCAGTTAGACAAAGAACACAACTAGTGACCAGAACACATACATTAGTCAAAAAGTCAAATATATACAAAAATATATTAGAAAGTGGTTGAGTTTAACCACAGGCTCATGTAAAAAATGTTGTTTTAAATAGCAATAGCAAAAAAATAGCTATTTCTCTATCTGCAACAGTACAAAAGGCAACACCTACATATGAGGTAGCAATGCCAAATTAAAAAAACCCAACAACTTTGGATTGAGGAGCAATTCCTATATTTTCATAGCATATCTGTCAATACAAATATTTAAATGAACACTTCAATTGTTTCAAGAACTACTACATTAATTTACAAAAACCTTTTTTTCAATGAGCATTTTTCTTTAAAAATTACTGGAACTTGGTTTAGTTACTGATTTCTCCTGTTTCTAAAAAACCTATTGCATTTTCAAACCCAAACACTGTACAGAAAAAACGTGGAGGCTTTATTATACACACTTGGTAAACGCTATGGTACATTAAGACATAATTTACAAAGATCAGAATAAGCTGACTGTGGTCATTTGATCCTTTTCTGTCTAATGTGCATTCACTGCACGCTTTTGCTACCCCTTGTTCAACACTACAGGCAGCATGAGGGTTCACTGCTCACTTCCACAGCTCATTCCACAGCCAAAGCAAGTGTTTGTATCATCTACCTTCAGGAGTCTGAGCCAGAATCATGGTTTCCATCCAGGGCCAGGGGCACCGCCAGGCAGCAGCTTCAGAGCTCCCCTTGCTCTGTGCTGAAACTGCCTCAAGAATGGGATGAGGGGACAGCTGTGCCCCTTCACTTCTCCCAGTTCTATCCCTTAGTCCCTCCTGCAGGTGCAGGGCAGGAGTGGCCATCTGAGCCTCCCTGACCAAAACAAAAATCCCATTAATGAAAAGCCAGGAGGGGAACAAACAACTAGCTGAGCTGTGCCAACTCCAGGCCTGGGGCTGCAGGCCCCTCATGTGGGTCAAATCCTCTGCTGCCAGCTCACTGACCAAAAAGACCCTGCTGCTCCTCCAAATCAGGCAACTAAATTGGACATCTGAAGCCAGATGGTACAAGTAACACCAAAAAATGAACTGGATGGAATTTCAGCATTTATTGTATTAAGAAAATAATATACTTTACATCACAGTGCTTAATTAAATGCAATAAAAAAAAAATGTAAACTCGGAATTCTAGATAAAATTTAGCTTGAAAAATCAGGGCTCCAAGAGTTTTTTAAATTCACAATTTTTTAAGAATTGAAGTCACAGCCAGTCAGTTCACATAACTCATGTATTTAAGTTTGCCTGTAAATACCTTTGATGCACTCCAATGTTTGGCCTTTTTTTTCTTTTTTTCCTTTTTTAAAAAAAGCCTAAATGACAAATGAGCAAGTGCAAAGGTAAGAGGTATATTTTTATCTGCAAAGAAACTAACTTTAGAAGTAACTTTCCAATCAGGCATCTGGAGTGCTCTAGTAGATGTAAGGAAATATGCGGTATGGTACACGCTGGCAATACCTCTCCCAGGCCAAGCCATATTTTTGCTTACAATGATGTTCATCACGAGCTTCTCGATGAACAAGCAAGCAGATGAAATATATTACATAGAAATACGGTAAAATGTGGTTAAAACCTGCAAAGAAAAGTGAGAAATTCAATTTAGATACAGGAAAAAAAAAAAATAAATCCAGAGATGTTGGCTATTAACAACATGGTATTAAGCTGGTGACACACGTTTGTTAAAGGCTGGAGCATCTTATATTCCTAAAGCAAACACTCAACAGGGCAGTTGTGTGACACGTTTACATGCAGAGAGGAAAAGACCCACAAATCCACAAAAAGTCATCCTTAAAATTCAAAGTCACAAAATCTGCCAACTTCACTCCCAATGCATGCAAAGCTGGCACATATTTTAAGTTCTTTAGCTATCCAACCCACATTTCTAGTTAAACCTCTGCAGCACTGAACTGCCCCACACAAAGTTTTCTCTCTTTTGGCTGTAGACAGGAGTCCAGCTTTGCTCGGAGCACAGTACTTGACTTGTGGGTGGAAAAACCTGGAAATGACCCAGAAATGTGTGACTGCAGCCCAGAAAGCCAAATATTCTGAGCTGCAGCAAGAGAAGTGTGGCCAGAAGGTCGAGGGAGCTGATTCTGCCCCACTACTCTGCCCTCCTGAGACCCCACCTGGAGTGCTGTGCCCAGCTCTGGGGTCCCCAGCACAAGGAAGAGTGTGCACTCATTAACCAAAACTGAGATAGAATTTCACTCCTTTGTGTTTGATCATTTTTTTCTTTATAATGTATTTTGCTTAAAGTCATCCTTACATGTGGTGGCCCCTAGTGTACAACCAAACTCCCACTTTTGGGGAACTTCATTTGAGAACACTATAGCACACCCACTAGCCTCAAAAATTTAAGGAACAATTAATTAGGAAGCAAGTCTCATCATTATTGAATGATAAAGTGTCAAAAAGATGAGTAAAATCTACAGTATGTCAAATGTACAGCAAGATAGAAAGGTTAAGATTAAAGAGAAAACAGGTGTTGCATAAAACTTACCAGACAGAAATCGGCCATTCAGTGGATTATAAGGTTTAGTATCCCAAATAATTATCACTTTACATTTCAAATCCAGCCAGGTGCCAAAACGTAAAAGCATTTTTATAAAATCCACTTTGGTTTCAGAAACTTACCACAGGGTAGGGACCATGCTAGAGCCATGATGATGTCACCGAGATAATTAGGGTGACGAACAAAACCCCACCAACCCGTGACAAGAAGTCCTTTTCCAGTTGCAGTGGGTATAAATTTCAGATCTGTGAACAGAGTATTGCAGTCAATACAACAACTGAAATACATATTTAAATACCACAAAGACACATTGCATAGCAACTGAATAAGAAATGTACTTACTGGCCAATTTGGGATCTGTGGGATTCCTTCGGAAATTATTTTTCTGAGAATTTGCACTACGGAATATGTAATACCCAATGCCTGAAAATAAATATGATTTATTTTGCATTTTCAGTACTTTCCAGTTTTCTTTGCTTCAACAAAAGCACTAACTCTTATCACTTCAGCCTTTTCCTCAGAGATGCAACCGATGTTTTCTGGTTTACAGAATCCTAACAAGACAGAAATGCCATTGGAAACCTGCATTCCATATGCTCTTACACCTTACTAACTTTTATAAAATTTTGGAGAAGCTTTATTTTCACATCTGTTTTTTACATTTGTGTCTGACATAGTTTATTAATGTAACACTGAGCGTGAAATTCACGTAAAGGTGATGTGCTGCACTTTGTAAAATAACAGCTCTATTAGCAGCCCCATATTTTTCAACAGTGCCTACTCCATAAACTGACCAACAAGCTCACAGTAATAAAAGATCCAGACAATGAACTATCTGATTTTGAAATTCATTGCCCCCATCATTTTCACACAGCAGCTTAAATTTGCTTTTACCAAGGCTGTACTGAGAAAAGATGATCACAGTGTATTTCAAATAATGATGTTCTTTGTATTTCTCAGTATTGCACATATTAAGTTGTACTCCTTTTTCATTTTTTCCAAGTGTTTAAATTCTTTGCCATGTCTACAAAAAACAGGCGGGCTTTTTAGGTTTACTGTTCAGGTAAAAGGGACTAACTACAAGCCTACATTGGTGCAAACTTAAGGTCATCTAAAGAGGAGACACGAGACCCTTTCTCAAAGCACTCAGCTAGAAAAAAAGATGTTTTCCTTTAACATGTGTGTGTAACTTGGGCATCAGGGATGGAGACGCAAACACTGAACCCCCAGAAAAACTAAAGCACAGCCGCACAGCCAACAAGGTACTGACTTTTTTTTGCATCACTCAGTCATTCAGATTAACAGATACGTTTTAAAGCCAAATTCAAAACATTTCAAGTCACATAATTCCAGAGAGCATCCACCTAAGGATGCCTCTCAACAGAACAATTAGGTGTTCAGAGTCTCATCTACCCTTCATTTAATAAATATATTCTTTGCCTTAAACAGCAGCCAGGCACATGCTTCCACCAGCCCTAATACAGAAAATATGATCACTGTATCTGGGCTAAAGCTCCACTTCATATCTTAAAGAAACAGAATCAGTACTAGGTTGTAACCAACAGTAACATTTACTATTAACTTACAGTTCACAACAGTAATTGCAGCAGCAACAGGCCAAGAAATCACAGTAGGATGACCCACTAAATAGAAGGCCTGCAGACTGTAGACAAATGGAACCCACACCAAATCTCCAAATGCCAGCATGAATCCAAATCCATCATGGGTAATATCCATTGTAGTCAAAATGGCTTCCTAGAAACAAGGAGGAAAGAATTTAGAATTTCAAAAGCCTCCTTCATTTGACACTGCACCGAGAAATGTTAACACAATTGAACAAGATTGTCATTTACCTCGTTCCAAAGAGCATCCACCACATACAGAAGCTGAAAGCTGTTCACGAGTATCATTGACAGGGATGGCATACTTAGATTGTGTACCTTCATCTCAGCCAAGAGCATTGCCAAGTTTATAACAACCTAGTTCAGAAAATATTTTATTTAAAAAATTCCTTGTCCAAGTGGTCTTTTCAGTTACCCTGTAGGACACTTCAACACAGATATTTTTGAACAATGTTTGAGTTTAGGAAAAAAACCCAAAAAGCCACAGTTTGCAACTAACCACACGTCTGAAACCATATAACCTCAACATATGAATACTTAAAGAAGGGGTTTTATTTCTCACAAAGCAAAGAAGCTAGAAATTTCCCTAAAGTGAATAAAAATGGTCATTAGAAATCTGGCAATGTGGAACTGTTTTTCAGTACTTCCCCCCCCCACTTATAAATATATGTAAAATCCTTAATATCAACTATACACAAAAAACCCAAGATCTCTGTGTAATGTTTAAGCAAATGAAATAACTAGGGTTACTGACTCACCCAGCCAATTAATCCTGGACGCAACTCACAGAAGTATTTGAGGTCAAAACTGCCAATACGAGGGTTTAATTCATGTCCAGTAAAAAAATCATAAATAAAATACCCTGCAGATAAGACACAGCCTCTGTTAGCAATATCACTACTTTTATTTGCCACTACACTCAGTCCCATAAATAAGATCCTACTTTCCATTAGCGCTCTCTCATTATCTATTTTTAAAAGCCTTTATATTGGAAAAAAAAAATTGAAGAGTATGTGCAAAATACAAAGCAAAATCCAAACGCTTTGTATTTTAAGATGCCCAAATATTATATTTATTAGGAGGACTAAGCACTTTAGAAGTTACTGTTGGTTTATTTCTCCTTGACACCTGTTCCTTATTTTCAGCCTCATCACAGTCTCCATGAACATGATCTTATGGCATTAATTAATTCTACTTTCCCTTCTATTTCATTGCTTTTTTCTGGGAGAGAGAATTCCTTTACCTATGATTACCTGTCCATTAAAAGAGACGAAGAAGCAAAATGCCTGGACTTCAAGATACCCTGGACTGAGTTTGCAATAAATAAGCACTTTGCAGAACACTTACAGAATGCTACTATGCTACTTCCAGAGACCAGAACTGCACTTTTTGAAGTAAAAAAAAATTATAATAATTTACTCCCCTTCACACACATAACATGCTGCACTGACAACAGAACCAAGGGTATTTGAATACTTCATTGTAATACACTAAAAGTTGTGTCCATAAATATCCTTTCTTGGTCACTCTACAGTAATTTATAAAAGCAGTTTGATATTCAGTGCTAACAGACTTCTCAATCTATCCTTTGTCCTACAAAAACATGCATATAACTGATACTTTCTAGGCAGGCAGTCTCATGGCTGAATCAAAATCTCTTTTGAAAACTCCACTCAGCTAAACAGATTTAAAAGCACATGGCAAAACAAAAGTTTAGAAACACAATGCAATTTTAAGTTCTGTACCTGACTTCCCACCGCTAAAACATTTACATTTTTCAGGTTTTTTTTTTTCCATTCTCAGCTGTTTCAAGAAAAGGCAGGGGCACTATGAAGCAAACTACACAAGTCTCAGACAAAAAAAATGGTGAAAACTGAAAGGAAGGAACTGTCCTCTCATCATAGGGGACTAGACAGCAAAGATATTATTCCATAAAAAATCCAACTGAAATTTTAAGCATTTCACAGTATCCAAGTGAGAACAAAAATTTGCCAGTTAACTTTTAAAATTATGTTTACATCTGTAGAAAGCAAAGTCAAAGTATTACATTAACAAGCCCCAAATCCTAACCTTTAATTCATAAAAATGAAACTGTAGCAGACAATTGCAAAGAAGTTATCCAAAATATTTTATAACTCACCAGAATTTCCACCTGGTGCTAGTTCTTCCTCAGGTGCTTTCAGGGACCGAACATACAGATAAATGCTCAGTGCCAAAGAAAAAGCTGCAGCTGACACTGCAAACTGCATGAAGTGATCATACAAATAATGAAGTTCAAACTGAAAGTATAATAAAATCCCAATAGCTGCAGCAGTGAAAATAAAAGCATAAAACCCTAAAGGATGTAGAAGAAAGACATATTAGCCAAAACAAAAAAAATACCTTTCTAGTAGAACCTCCCCAGTCCAAGCTTTCTGCATTTTATTTTTTTCCAAGATTTGCCCATGTTCCTATAATGTCTTACACATCCCATGCTCTCAGTCCAAACTTCTGGGGCACAGCAATATACCTATTGCTAAAATTTACTGTGCTCCTCTTCAAGTCAAGAGGCAGGAACACTCGGAGCACTCCTACATTTTTTATAACACAGGATCTAATTCAGGTTGTAGTGGAAAAATGGACACTGACACTACCAACCGGTAACAGCAGGTCACAAAATCTTATCTGTGTGACAGCTCAGATAACCATATATTCATCTTCGAGTGTTCATATGTACCTTGATACAGATAGCAGTTACTAAACTATTAAGTAACTATCAAGTCAAAACTTGAACACAAAACTTTGTATCCTTTGAGAGTATCAAACCATGTAGAATGGATTGATGCCCTAATATGAGCAGGCAATTCTATACTGCTCTTACGAAGGGACCTTCTATGAACCTGTTCACAAGGTCACAGTGGTTGAGGTCAGAAGGGACCTCCAGAGCTCATCTAGTCTAGTGGCTCCTGATGTTCAGAAGGAACCTCCTCTGTTTCAGTTTGTGCCCACTGCCTGTCACTGGTATGTACCATAAAGGGTATAAAATAACCTCAACACGATGACTCACTTCTGCAGGATGTAATTACCCATTTCTATGATTTACAGCCTTATTCTGACTTTAAAATGGGTCATCTTACCAGACTATGTTAAACCTCAACTTTTTAATTTAACATTTGGATTCCACTACTACCTATGTCCTTGAACTGACTAAATCAAATAAGTTGTCTGGAATACCTGCAAAGCATCAAAGCACACTTTCCTATTAAGGCCAGAGAAGCAGGACTGCTGAAGTATGTTAAACCATACTCTTGAACTAGACGAGAAACTTGCCTTATTCATAGCAAGTGAAATCAGTTCTAATTAAGGGCTCTGAACTGTACTTGACAGGCAGGAATAAGAACATCTTAAATCAATTACAACATACTTCTTATTAGTCTGTAAATCAGAGACATCCAAGATGATCTAGAGACGTGGGATGAGATCTCTTCAGATCACTCCTCCTGAACAACAGTCTTTGTCACATGAGCATCACTAACACTTCCTGACAGACAACTCCCCGTTTAGCAGGAACATGACAGGAGTCACCAGTCACAACTGGATGCAGATTAGTGCCCTGTATAGCGCAAGGTCTTGCTGTTGGGGTAGTTAGTTCCTGATTATTACTAACCATCTTCTTCCAAGAAAAGGCTCACCCTCCTCTATAAAGATTTACAACACGTACAGTTTGACCGTAGAATGCATCTTCCATAATTTGTGTTTTATAGTGCTGAGCACTGCAAATCACATAATGGACTCAATCTCAGAATAAGCAACTGCAACATGCTTACCATTTATCCGGTACTGCAGTTTCTTCCCATTTGAAAGAGGCAGGCCTTCTACAACCTAGGAAGAGTAAAATACTAGTGTTCAACAAAGTACTTTCTGGGAGCACTGGTAGAGGAGGAAACATCTCTGCCAAAAAGACATTCAAATCAAAGTAACCAGCTGGATGCAATCAAATCTGAGGATTGTTCTAAAAAAAATGTACTTTGGATATCAAAAGGTTAACAGTTTCAATTAAAAACGTTTTAAAAAATACACCTCTTCCTAACCAGCCTCAAGAAAGCAGAGCTGCTCCAGTTACTGTAAACTACTTCAGTGTCCCTTCAGAATCTGCCAGTAGCCCTCAAGTCACAAAAGAAGGCAAAAGAGCATTTGCCTGATATACATATGGCTAGAATGGTTTATAGCTTTGGGTAAGTGAAGATTGTATTCCAAAATGTTGGATACCCATAAGAAACAGAGTATCAAACAATTTATGAATTTAAAAGTCAGATACCTGAAATTCTTCTAGAATTCTATCACGTAAATTTTATCCATGCTTTGATCTGAAAGCCTATATGCTTTCTGCCTCTTCTACTAAGACTCTGAAAAGCACGAATTCTTAACAAACTGTGCTGTTTTAAGCTTACAGAGGTCTGCAGTAGCCATATTCCAGCTTATTATGGAAAATTAATTATTTGCTTTCAAATTTGCTGCATTAAGAACACACCCCACCCTCCAGCCCAATGCACAGATCAGTTGCCCATAAAGCCCCAATTGCTACCAAACAGCCTACCTTTCCAATTGGCAGCAAGTAAAACAGAGCTTGAAGGAAAAACCACAGAAGAAAAATACCAAACACCCTCGCATCCCAAAGACTTTCAAGTGCTGGGAGAGGAGGGAAGTTCATAAGACTGGGGTCATCTTGTTTACACATCAACAGCAGGTAGAATACAGTAGCAGGCAGGAGAAATATCAGCGTGAAGGTCCCTGTAAACAGACATTATGGAATATTAGAAGATAAACACAGAAAATTAAAAAAAAAAACAGTTTCAATCCCACTTAAAAAAAAAAAGGCTCGATATTAACTTCAGTAACAAAGAAAAGGTTGTCTATCTATTCCTGAAGCATGACAGCAGCAATCCCTAGTCACATAACGGGACAGAGACATTCTTCTCACTTCCACACAAGGTCATCTACTGAAGGATCACTCACTGCATCCCCTTAAAACTGGTCGAAAAACTGTATAAAGAATACTTCACTGTCAAGTTCAAAGCACCTAAGTTTCAAAAATAAGCTGCGCTAGTTACTTCTTGAATTTAATTTAGAAGTATTTAGATCTCACTGTGCAAGAGATGGCACAAGATCTTCACTGAATTTCACATGAGAACCAATGTAATAAATGGTTCTTTGACTGCCATTGTACCAAGTGAAGCAGTATCATACCACTCTGAATTCTGCAAACCAGGCCCCAAAAACTGGAAAAACTGTTCTCGACATGACAGTATGGTCAGTAAGTAGAAAACCCCACAAAACAGTACTAATTTTCAACTATTAAAAGACAGTTTGCACAAATACCAATTCTTCCCCCAAACTCCAGCTCCTTTGTTTTTGACAGTGCTTTCTCCATTGTTTTTACTGTCGTAAAAATCTTTTTCTCTGAATATATCTCTTCTTTCTTCTTTTCATCTTTCCTTGAACGCAGGCCGTACTGTTCAAAATGCTTTAATTCCAGGTCTGGTTTTAATTTTTGCTGTTAATGAACATAAATAAGTTACTAAAAAGATTCCCAGTGATTTTACCTTATTTTACTCCAGTATTTTATACTTCAGAAGACATTATTCACTATAAAACACCAATGTACAGTGTCTTCTACTTCTATACAGTATTTAAGTTTATGCACTCACATCAAGGGACTGCTAAAACCAGAGTCATTGTGACTACCTATGCTGTGATCTACATAGCAACAGCAGTTCCAGTACAGGTCATGCATTCCCACCCCTTCCTTTCCCTTCTGCAATAACCCTGTGCATTAACTAACAATCAGGACTAAAGAGCTGATTTGGCTGAATTTAAAACACTTTCTACAGTCAAATATCCACACTGTAAAAGCATCAGAATGAACACAAGTTACCAGAGATGGTTCGATGGAAAAAAAAAACCAAACCAAGAAAAACGAATGTTATGCAGCTCTAGTACTTTTCCCTTCCCAACTTCATCTCCCTCTCCCATGAAATTAGTTTGCTGGACAGCAAATTTACTTGACCTCAAAGTTTTATGTTGCATTCTACTTCTGCTTGATTACCGACTAAGAGTAAATGGTACTTCGTACCTCCAAGATTATGCAGGATGTGTCATTTTTTTCCGTATTTTCAGGTTCACCGTTGTACCTTTTGGTGTTATTCTCACTCGGCTTCTGGTTAAAAGAAGAAATATAGTTTTAACTCTCTGAACATAAAAGCTGCATTAAGTGTGAGTGTATAACGAATAATTAAGAACATTGTCTAGTTCTTTTGTCAACTGCAACTGCTCTGGTTTTCTCCACAGGAAAACAAGTGAGTTCAATATCCAAAGTACAGACAGTTTCAGTTCACAAACAACAAAAGGAAAAGGTTGGGTTTTTTTTAATAAACTGTGAAATTAAGAGAGAATACAGCTTCCAAGTTATTTTAACTCATCATTAGGAACTGCCAAGTACAAAATACATGTCTATTTAATAATGCTAGCGGCAAGCGGAGGAAATTTCAGTGTTCTATATGTGGCACTGCTATGCAGGACTGAGAGTTGGTTTTCCATTAAATATCTTTGAAGAAATAAATTGTCTTACAGAAATTCTTTTAATGAACCTAGCTTACACAACTGTGGGAAGGCATGACTCGTGTTCTGTTTCATTTCACCCTAAGCTGGGTTGAAAAGGACCAGGTCAGTCCAGCTGTACAACAACCAACAGATCAATCCTACTCTTTAATGAGAAGTCATAAGAAAAAGACCAAAAATATTTTAACCTTTTTGTCCCAAAAGGAACAAGAAGCACAAAAAACAAAGTGTAGCTGTTGGCTACAAACTACTTTAAAAAAAATGAGCGTATGGTTCACAGGCCATGCACTGGGTCACACAGCTCAAAGCAGTTCACTGCAAAACAAAAACCACAGCAATTTCAGTGCCAAAGATTGCTTTCAGGAGGAGCAATTTACTAAACCTATCTGTTTAGTTTAGATTGATCTGGTTTAGTTTAGTTGAAACCCAACTAAAGCCTGTCTATTTTCAATAGGTCAGCAGAAGAGATCTCCAGTTGAAGGGACTATGTCTCGGACAAGTGAGAAGCTATCTCAAGTCAAGAGGCAGAAGAAATGCTGTTTGTTTCTTAATAGAGAAACATCACCTCTACTATTCTTCACTTACAGGTCACCAGAACCATTTTTAACACTCATCCTAATCTTCACAAAAATGCCAAGAACTAACACAAGAAATTTGAGTTAAACACCAGATATTTGATAAACTTTGAAATCCTTACAGGACCTTTTCATAACGAAAGGAGTTCTGCAATAGTATCAATCAGCAAGGTCATATTTAAATATTTCACACTTGAATTCTGCAACAATTCTCACACAGAAGCTACACATTTTTCATTACTATTGTAATGAACTGTATACGATAATAGAATTCATTTTATTTAAAATTCTAATACCTACCTGCTATGTATTGATCAAAACATCTTAAAAATAGGCAAACTTCCTTTGCCCTATTTCACAAGTGGAAGCACATGGCTAACAATGATTTAATATTAAAAGATAAAGAGAATTTATGTGTGTTTGGATTCTGAGAACTTCACAGCACCAGCAAATTCAAATGGAACTTGATAACGTAAGCTTACATTTCAAGAATTTCCTCAAACTCTAAAAGCCGGAAACTCTATTTTCAAAGAGAAAAAAAAAAAAAAAAAGCTAGTTCTCAGATACACTTTTGCAGCTCATTATGTTATTCAAGGAACATGACCTACAGGTGGCTTTTACAATGATAAACCCAGTACGTTTGAAACCAACCTTTCACAAATAGCAAAAATTTGGGTTTAGAAAAAAAATCCAGCAACCCCACATACAAAGAACAAATAAAACTAATACCGGTGGTAGAGCTAAGCTGGTTTCCTGAATGGTTTTCTTTTTGTCATCTTTATGTTCTCTGCTTTGGGAAGAAGAACGACGTCTCCCTCTCCCCGGCCGACCAGGGGACCTGGATCGAGATCTGCTGGTGCTTCTTCTGGAGGGAGAACTTGAAGAAGACTGGCTCTTCCTGTGCTTGAATGATGACTGAGACTGAGGGAAAGTGGGAAAGAAAGTAAAATCTTGTCTATGTTCCAAAGAACAATTTTAGAAACAAGGTGGAGTTTTGTAACAAGGACCCTGGCATACAGTTCTGTAGATTTGCCTCTAATTTCCTTTACTGATGCTGTACGAAGGCTGTTAAAAAAGAGCAACTGCAACATACTCATTTTGTTGGCAATTCCCAAACAATCCGGTCCCAGGTCCAACTGCTTCTGATAATTCCTATCAGAACTACAGAAATCAGGATATGGATGTAAACTACCAAGAGCACCAGGCTCTTAAGCATACTACCCTCTCAATCCTTTGCATAAGGAAATGAACTGACAGCTGTCTCTTAAGCCCTAAGAGACTGCTCTCATTTCCATATTTCGATTACTCAGCTTTCTTAATGCATCTGACATAGCAAGATGTCATCATCTGTTTAAGGCAACGCAGATCAAATCAACACTAAAAAAATCCGAGTCAGCTAAATCATTTCATTAGATGTGAGAACTAATTTCATAACGTTTTCCACAAAAGTATTGTTTGATTTCTCTGTTTCCCATGCAACTTTTATAACACACAAGTGTTTCATGACAACGAAAGGCTTTTCCTCAGTTTGAGTCTGCTAACCTGCAAGCAGGATGTAACAAGTTAGAAAGTTCTGAAGCAGTGAAAATGGTTGATTACCTCAAGGAAGAAACATTTTGGTTCCAAAGTAAAAGGCCAGTCAGTGGGCATGCACACTGCCACAATGTGAAACTACAGTTCACACAAACACACACAAGTTGGCTTTGAACTTATGTGTGTTTCAGAACAGGCCACAAAAATCAACTACAGTGAACATTCACACAGGGTTTTTTTCTAATGCATTATCACATTTTAAACTGAAGTTAAAACTGAAATTTGCAGTTTTAAAGGCCTTTATTAGTAATAAAAATGAAATAATAAAGATATGTAAAGAGAAAGGAATGTGCTCACATGCATATGACATGAACCTTTCTCAACAAGAGTCTCTAAATGTCACAAATACAGCAAAATACCTTATGGAGCCTTTGAGGACCTAAAGCAGGACAAGCTATTTGCAGATGTTTTAAGTATGTGCTTAAAGGGCACACACTATTTATATTTACAATGATCCCCTTAACTACAGATTTTCATTTGTTTTCAAATTTTCTCATTTAGAGGTGGAAAAACATCAAATTAGCATCAAGCCCCCAGATTACTGCCTTTATAAGGTACCCCAAAACGATTTTTCATGAAGAATCTTGCTATAGAGTTCCCAAACCATCAGACTTGTTTTTCCACAACACAAAGCAAACAATCACGCTTCTTTAGAGATGGGGTTTTGGAACTTAACTACCTGAGACATCACATAGGAAACAGCTAATATTTAGCATCAATTCATTGAAGGCACAGTTAACAAAAACCTGTAAAATGACTACCCAATCCTAAATTGCACTTTTAGCTACATCACCAAGTCAGTGTAATCTTCCACTAGAAGCACTGATACTTACACACACGTCTACTCACCCTTATATCACTTTCTTTCAATGCAAGTTCAGTTCCATCTTTGTACTTGACCGTATAAAGATGAGCAACATCATCGTAACTGGTCACTTGTACTTCATAGTACAGGACACTTCCCGGCCAACGGCCCATCACCACCTCGCCATCAGCATACTTCCGGCTTGGCATTTTCCAAAAAGAATCCCTAGAAAATAAATAAGTCAGTGCATACGACAGCTTAACATTCGGCTTAATTTCCCCCTACTCCCTTTCTGTATCGTTTAGGCTGGAAAGGGGAAATTTTAAACAACTTTCCACTTTAAACAGAGGACAAGTTGTGTGATAAGAAAACAGCAATGATCTATTTTCCGGATAGAATGAAGACTGAAGACACATCTTCTGGAAAAGTGTTCAAATGTATTAGACTAGTACTCAACTATGATATACAACCTCCATCACCAGGCAGAGCAAATATTTGACCAAAATTACATAACGCAGCTCATCTTATCTAGACGGGGAAATGCAAATGAGATGGTATTTAAGAGTCCTCTAACCCGTTTTCCCTGTGGTTCTACAGATATTACAGACACAATGACTTCTAAACATTAAACATTCCCAATCTCTTCAGCACTTACGGCCACATTACATATTTTTTTCAATTCATTATGTCAAACATCCGAAAATTAGGAAATTTCAGAATTTAGGCAGAGTTATTTTCTCTTTTCCATCTATTTAGCACAAGGCTTGTAATGCCTTTCGCAGGGGCCCATAGGAAAACATCAGAGCACAGCGTCAGAGCAATCACACAGTAACCTGAAAAACTAAATCCTCTCCCCCTTTCAGCACCATAAGATTTTTACTTGATAATTAGCAAAACGTGGTGCGACTACTACACTTGGCTCACCACACCAAGCGCTGGAAAAAACCCAAACCTACAACTTAGAGAAAGTTGGTTTTAAATGTAAAGTCCTGCATAACTGTTTGTAAAACACCTTGTATCATGTCACTGCCTTCTGAAAATAAATATCCAAAGCAGAACGCACTTTTAACCTGAATTTCCTAGTCTCAGGTCTCACATATCGAGTGAGGCTAGCTTAAAAGTGTAAGGTAAAATAAATACCAATGTATGTATTAGCAACATCTGTACAGTGAACACAGGGACTTAGAATGGATGGGGGGAGAGGGACAGGACACAAACAAACCAGCAAATGTTTTTGTGTCAAAGCACTTTAACTTGTTTGCTATAAACAGGATGTGAAACCACACAAACTGGGGTGAAAGCAACTATTTAACTAGATACTCATTCATTAAACATTAACTAACCTGCAGAGAAAAGTTAGATTCTTGGGGGATGGGGCTCAGTGAGGTTTTTTAATCAATATTCATTCTAGCATTTTCTGAAGCTGCTGCTGCTAAGTTTTTACACCTATGTAGCTCTCCAAGTCAAAGAAACGAAAAACTCAGCAAAACTGCCTCATATGGATTTTACTAACTCCTTCAGATCAGAAACATCTGGTCATCTCCTCTGCTGTAAAATATTTGAAAGAAAAAAAAAAAGAGTAAGTTTTATAATTTGATTTCACTGACACTTGCCAGATGGAAAAATTATCAGAGTTCTAGTCTATGCTTGTAGGCACATGCTCTTCCAGCTCCTCTGCCTTCTAACTAGTTTTTTGTCCCAGTTTCTTGTTAATGTCTTATTCTTTCTGAATTCCCACTCCTTTGACTGTTTTATCCCAGTCAGTTTAACCCACTCAAATTCACAGCCCTGTTTCTGGCAACTCCATGAAATGCAACTTCCATATTTTCATTTCAAATTCTTCATTCTCTCCTTATCCCGCTGTTCTTTGATTCTTTCAGGATTTCCTGTCTTTTCTGCCCTTGTTCACCCAAGCAGTTCCAGTTCTTCTTTGCCACCTCTGGGCTCAAGCCTGGTCTCAACCCCCATCTCTGCCTCCTTGGCCAGTTTTCTCACCCAAAAGACAGTTCTTCAGCAGATCCGTGTCTACTACTGCTCTTTCCCCAGCCTCCCAGAGTTATAGCTTCTTCCTCCTCTTCCATAAATAGTCTAAACACCAGTCCTCCAGCTTTCACCAGATGTCATAACCTCACACATGACTTCATTTCCTCTCTGCTGATGTACTTCCTACACTTCAGCCAACTGTTTCTTCTCTTGACCTGGAGCACCTCAGCCATCACCTGTAAATTTAGACCAGGACAAAGCTGGCAGATGCTCCAACAAAGGTGTGAAATACAGAATCTTTGGAGGGTAAGTCCTTTTTGCAAAAGGGAAACATTTTTTCAAAAGTTGCTATTAAGGACATGTACACCGATTTTTAGAATTTTTAACAACCACTTCAAAATTTAGATATAATTTCATAGGGATAATGAAATGCAATTCTCTGCTAGACTTCAAAATCCAACAGTTTTGTATGTAAACATAAAGACAGCTCAAAGAAGAGGTAACCTGAGGATTTAATTCCTGTGAATTAGGAAGACCTTCCCCTCCTCCAACGTGGTTCTAAAAAGGAGCTGGTTAGTTTTAAGAAGTTGAAAAATGTGGTTGGAGGACCTGTAGCTAAATCAAAGTTATGTAATCCAGTCCAATGTAGAGATCACTGATATGAAATTCCTGAATAATAAACAAATTTAAGCAAGTGCAAATACTATCCTCTGACTCAAAAGTAATGGACAGTCTTATTAATGGGAAAACCTATGTATTTTTCAATTCTTTTCTTTAAATATTAAAGCTTAATAATAAGCTCAAACATTAAACACTAGTAGAAGTAAATATAACTTCTTACCCTATCAAAAGTAACCACCATGTTCTGCACCCCAGTGCCTCCTGTAAAGGAGGTGTACAATCCTCATTCCTGCTATCCCACTTCAAAAAGCTACAACTTTTAAAGGCAGCCTTCATCTCTTCAGATAACAGACATGATTACTGACATCAAGAAATATAAAGACAGAAAGTCTTAAAAAAAAACCCCACACCTAAAATGTTGTATTTTTAATTTACTGCTCTTTCAAGCTCTACACACACCCCTGGTAATTTTCAGGATATCAGCTGGCATCAGCCTAATGTTTACAGTAGTCCTACACAAGACTTTCAATTCAAAGGGCTTCAAAATATGTATCCAAGGAAAATTATTTCATATGATGAACCCTGTGCTGTACAGACATCAGATTACAACTGTAGTTATCTGTGAGATGAAGCTTGTGTTTTCTGCAACATTATTATTTTCCTTTAGAAACCCAGACTCAAAGGGAACGAAAAAAAAAGATTTTGTATCCTATACCAAGCAAGATAATCAACACAAAACTCCCTGGAGGTTAAAAGTTGGCCAAGAAGAAAAGTTACTGCTGACTCAACCAAGAATGAAGTAAGTAAAGAGAAACATGGCTGAGAAACATATTACCCCATGCATCCATTTCTGGTCTATCGTAGTGGCTCTCTCACTAGAGATGTGTGAAAGATATTTCACTGTGGAGAAAATAAGACTACCAGCTTGCAGCCACTGGAAGATCATACGCCATCATCAGAGGTTGAGTACCCAGTTTTAAGAATAAATAAACATTAAACAAGCTTTCCCTCTTCAAAGATCAAAGTTCATACATATTCAGTGGTTCCACTTACTAATTCTGACGCCTCACCACTGGTAGATAATATTCTTTATGTCAGAGGAAGGAGCCATTTGAATGCAAGAAGAAATGCAAGACAATAAAGAGAACACTGACAGTCGGGGCTAACAAGACACAGCCTACACGGAAAGTTGCTACTGAATTCACCAAAGAGACTGAGCTGTGCACGACCTTTTCAGCATCACTACTACACTCTACATTTCCAGCTCTTCACCTTCAGACGGTGGAGACACCTAGCCCTGTCCAAGCCAAATCAGCGCCACCACTACAAACAAGCACACATCACCCTCAAAGCAAAAATAACAACCCATCATCCCTGGGGCTGGGAGACGAGGGATCTCCCCTCCGAAGAGGCTCTCCCGCGGAAGCACGGCGAGCGGCGGGGCCGCGGCAGGAACCCGCAGTCCCCGCGCAAGGCCCGGCCGGCGGCGGGGCGCTGTTGACAGCAAGGGACCCACGTGCCGGGCGAGGCCCGGCCCCCCGGCCCCGCCCCGCCCGCGCTCC